>JAUMHI010000055.1:11899808-11933015 GCA_032359435.1 Enteromius unitaeniatus
TTAAGTCAGGGCTCTGGCTGGGCCGTTCAAGAACAGTCACAGAGTTGTTGTGAAGCCACTCCTTTATTATTTTAGCTATTTGCTTAGTGTCATTGTCTTGTTGGAAGGTAAACCTTCGGCCCAGTCTGAGGTCCTGAGCACTATGGAGAAGGTCGTCCTGTCCCTGCAGCTGAAAAACACCCCCATAGAATGATGCTGCCACAACCATGCGCCACTCCAGGGATTGTATTGAACAGGTGATGAGCAGTGCCTGGTTTTCTCCACACATAACGCTTAGAATTAAGGCCAAAAAGTTCTATCTTTTACTCATCAGACCAGAGAATCTTATTTCTCACCATCTTGGAGTCCTTCAGGGTTTTTAGCAAACTCCATGAGGGCTTTCATGTGTCTTGCACTGAGGAGAGGCTTCTGTCTGGCACAGAAAGCCCCAACTGGTGGAGGGCTGCAGTGATGGTTGACTTTCTACAACTTTCTCCCATCTACCGACTGTGTCTCTGGAGCTGAGCCGCAGTGATCTTTGGGTTCTTCTTTACCTCTCACCAAGGCTCTTCTCCCCTGATAGCTCAGTTTGGCCGAACAGCCAGCTCTAGGAAGGGTTCTGGTCGTCCCAAACGTCTTCCATTCAAGAATTATGGAGGCCACTGTGCTCTTAGGAACCTTAGGTGCAGCAGAATGTTTTTGTAACCTTGGCAAGATCTGTGCCACAATTCTGTCTCTGAGCTCTTCAGGCAGTTCCTTTGACCTCATGATTTTCATTTGCTCTGACATGCATTGTGAGCTGTAAGGTCTTAAATAGACAGGTGTGTGGCTTTCCTAATCAAGTCCAATCAGTATAATCAATCACAGAAGGACAGTAATACAGATCACAGAAGGCGTAAACCCATCTCAAGGTTGATCAGAAGAAATGAACAGCACCAGAGTTAAATATAGGAGTGTCACAGCAAAGGGTCTGAATACTTAGGACCATGTGATATTTCAGTTTTTCTTTTTTAATCTACCAAAATGTCAACAATTCTGTGTTTTTCTGTCAGTATGGTGTGCTGTGTGTACAATAACGAGGGAAAAAGAGCTTAAACAATTTTAGCAAATGGCACACACACACACACACACACACACACACACACACATAGATGCTTGGCTGTGGCTTTATAGTCCAGGGCTCGGAGGATCTTTAATTGACAGATTGAAAGAGTGCCTCACATTCACAAGCTGTTAATGGTTTCCATTCCTCACTGCTGACCAGTGCCAAAAACTGGAAGCCAGCTTTGTATATTGAAGGATAGCTGAATGTACAGGTTTTTAGGAGGTAATTGTAACTGCTCTTCAGAGCTTACAAGAAAGATTAAAAACATTTTGATGTGTGCGGCTGATTTACGTCTCTGGTGAATTATGATGAAAGATATATTAAAGTACACAACACTATAATTTTATTTCAAGTCAGGCATGAGTGAAGGTTATGGTGACTTGCTGTTCAGTGAATCGGGTGATAATTCACTAAAGCGTTCATTAGACTGAATCAAACGGGTCACTTGGGAGTTCTTGAATCCTTTTGAACAATTGAAATGAATGACAATAAAATAGGTGGGTTATAAGAGTCAGGCATTTGTAAATCTGACTTGGCTGGTCACAGTCTTTCAAAGGTGGAGGAACACTTTTTGTCTTTGATTTTATTTTGAGATCGACCTGGTCTTTTCACTCATCACATTCATTTTTTAAATCTACTGTAAATATGCAAGTGTTATTTGGTCTTCATCCAATAAAATATTCTAGTGACATTGACGTAAGAAATGTTTTCATTGCTTAATGTCCACATACAGTATTCTTGTACTGACAGACAGGTTGGCATGGTGTTATTTCCAGTGCTTGACTCAGATGCCCTCAATCAGTCTGTCTTGGTGACCTCATTTACTACTTTGTTCAGGGTAACAATGCTTTTTTTATATCATTGTAGAAATCACAGGCCTTCCATTGACACCTTGTCCTTTACACAGTAGTAACCATGCCAACTCACTCCTCACTTGTTAACCGGTTTTAGTGTGCAGCATTGGACATGTCATTCATAGGGGGATTATGTTAGTATGCCTGAATTAAGCTGCTGGAAAAAGGACATGTTGACAGATCCCACAGCACCTGAGGCAGTGGAGCAGAGTTGAACCGAGTGCAGATATGTGGCTTCCTGCAGGTTGCCCAACACCATAGGTATCGGTGTTGCTGCCCTGGCATACATTTTTAATTGTGTGTTCGAGTTCAAACAAGGTAAAACTGCTTGGGGACTGGTTAATTGTCCCTGTGGATAAGCCAGTGTCAAACATGAACCTGTCTAGCAAAACTATTCCCTTAACCTTACTGGTAATTTAGTAATACAAAAGCTCTTTTGTTGTTCTCTGATGCTTTGTTGAGAGAAAAGATGCATTTATTTTTCTATTTATGTACTGTGCGTTTGGTGGTTATATATAAGTATATTTAAAATTTTAATTTAATTATATGTAGTAATTTAACAATTTTATATATTAGGGATATGGTTATCATAGAATAAAGATGTGTATAAGAGTTAAAATAAAAAAATGTGTGTATTGTATCTATGATTATGTATTATTTGTGGGGGGGGAAATATTTACCTTTTAAAGGCTAATTTCATGTCCAGCATTTTCTGCATTTTTGCTCATAATACATTTGCACAATCAGTGTGTGTTTAGATTCTATTTTCCAATTAATTTGATGTAATTAGCCACAATGTCTGAAGAAGGCAAAGCATTATACAATAAATAAATCAATAAATTAGAAATGTATAAGTCCTCTGCAGAACACTTTATAATCACCTGTTTAAAATTGAAATGGCCCGGAGTGGCTTCAGTACCACTGATTTCTTGTTTGTTGGTTTAATTTGTGTTCAGATGCCATCAGAGCCAGAGGCCCCTGCAGTGATGCCTGCATGGATGCAGAGTGTGGATGTTCTGAATCAAGCAGTAGCTGCATTCAGCACGATGGAGGAAGTAATGAAATATCTGGAGCCAGAGCGCTGGCAGGTAGACATGGAGGAACTCTACAAGCCCACCTGGCAGGTGGTGGGCAAATCCTTTTACCATCAGAAGAAAACCAGAGGTGAAGATCCTGTATTTAAAAATACTTGGTCAATACTGGAACTACTACTATTTTTTTTTTTCCTTTCTTTTTTTAAATCAACTGTGTATTTTCTACTTTTTAAAAAAAAAAAAATGTAGGAGTGGTGGATCTGAACCTGCTTCGTGATGAGGTACAGCTTTACAGTTGCACTCCAAGGAACTTTTCCGTCTCATTGCGTGAGGAGCTGAAAAGGACGGACGCCATCTTCTGGCCCAGCTGCCTGCTGGTGAAGCGCTGTGGAGGGAACTGTGCATGCTGCTCTCACAACTGCTACGATTGCCAGTGCTCACCCATAAAAGTGGCCAAAAAATACCATGAGGTATATAGCAAAGTACAGAAGCCCTTCTGTTTATACTTTGCATTTCATATGTTAGGTTTCTTTCACTATTAACAGTATGCAAGTGTTCTTAAACTGCATCAATGTGGCATAAATGTATCAATATTAGAGCTGTCAAAATTCTGAATTATAATGAATTGCATCCAAAATAAAAAACAATTGTTTACATATACATAAATATATACATGTGTGTTCATTTACTTATTATATATATCTGTACGATGTGTTTATTTAAGAAAATTATATTGTCTAAATTTAATATAAATTATTTAAATTTAAATTATTTATATAAGTGAATGACGTGAATGTGTGTTTTAAGTTCTTAAATCATTTCTGTGCGCGTCTGCCCGTCTCTATATGTCTCTTCTTGTGCAGGTTCTGATGCTGAAACACAGGGCAGGGACTCGGATGTTGCAGAAGACTCTAACGGATGTCCCCCTGGAGCACCATGAGGAGTGTAGCTGTGTGTGTAAAAATGACTCGGACTAAAGCAATGCCAGGGAGAGAGCAACACTGGGCAACAGACTCAACCAGGGACATTTTCTTGCTTCATGCAAAAATGAGCGAAAGAGTTTTACCCTGCTGTTACAAACTATTGAAACCCAGCCCTGGATATCCTTTTATCTTGACTTTATCTAAGCCTGCGGTTTCATTTATTTTGGCCTCACAAATCTTTACAGAATTGACCCATGCAGAAGTTTCCACTGGCCATATGAGAGCATGGAATATCTGGAGGAAAATTGGACGCAGTCTTTTGCTTCTCTGCGTGTATGTGGAGGTTTGCAAGGAACGTGTGTACATCTTTTTTTCGTCATTTGCATTCATCTTTTTCAGCGTGTGAGGGAATGTATAGAGCTGCTCAAAAAATTAGGTATCCTGTAAATCCTGAAGTGAGTTTATTACTTGTGGAACAAGTAGATTTGGCGTGTTCTTTTATATATTTTTGACAACTTAATATCAAAGGACCTTGACTATGCATCAGTAATTCAATGACCATTTTGAGGTGGCATGGACTTTCTCCTCAATAACATCCCAAAGAAATGAATTACAGTGTCATGAACCAGCACTCAGTCACCAACTCATGGCTGAAATCAGACTTTTTCATTAATAATTCAGAAAGAATATTCCAGGAAAGATAAGGATGTCCCTTTTTTTTTTGTTGTTGTTTTTTTTAAACCAGAGCTGAATGGTCATGCATCTTCTACTCTACTACAGACTCTTATGACAGCAGTTCCTTTCAAAAGAGAACTTTTAAAATACAATAGTGAATCTTATGTAAATATACTTCAAATTGCAATTTGACTTTTTCTATGTCACGACATGTCATGTGTTCTATGTCAGTTTTTGGTACCAAAATTTTCGGCATGTAAGAATTGTTTTCCCCTTTCATAATCACTGTAGTATTTTCAGTATTAGTCACTCTTTTTGTAGAGACATTTATACTTTTGTGTTGTTTGGATAGTTGTTTTAATTGCGTAATAAGATTATTTTGACTGGAGACAAAATGATAATGTTAGATGTTCATGTAAATAGACTTTTTAGAAGTTAAAGGGACATAGAACTGCCAGTACCATATTCCTCTACCATTAAACGATTAACTAAATTGTTGTGGTTTTTCCAAATGCTGCATAAAGCATTGCTTAGCTCAAGTAATCGGCAATTGTCACAAATTTGCAAAGTACTGCCATGGAACCCTATAACTATGAACTATTAACTGCAATCTGACTTCAGTCTTTGAGAGTGTAATTATGTATCTCTGCATTAAGACAGTCATCTTTCTCATAAGCTTTTCCAAAGTAAAATGGACACATTTAATTTACTTTTCACTTGTCTTTGGCAAAAAAAAATCTCATCTGCATGCAGTAGAAGACATGTGAACACTAAAACAATATAACAAAACACGACATTGGTGGAAAATGAAGACAATGTGATTTGCTCACCAATTCAGTTTTGATTGACTGGAAAAGGGAGCTGAGTAAACAAGACATGCAGCGTTGTTTGCATATTTTTTAATCCTCCTTACTTGACCTTTTCCGCTGTCATTTTGTCAGGCTATTATTCTTTGATATAATATTTTTGTGACTTTGTTTTTCATACTTTGATCACAGATTCCTCACACTTGGCAAGCCAATTTAACAAGCTACCTACTGTAAGAAGGATTTGAGATCATCTTTAGAGGAAGAAAGGCTCATTTTTGTGCAGCCTGACAGAGAGAATAAGAATATGGATTTTGTTGATGTGTCGCGTAGAAGTGAGAGAAGTGCCTTGATGTTGTTAAACAGCACACAGAAGTGTAAAGCATGAAGTTTCTCTCTGTGAGACTCGTTTATGGTTCAAAGAGAAATTTAAAAATGTGTGCATTTCCTGTCGTCATCAGAATCGTAATGCATGCATGATGCACTCTCAGTTTTGGGCTGGGCTTTTATTTTGTTTGACCAATGGCAGATGGGAACGTGTTTCAAGAACATTGAAAATAACCAGTTTGGTTATGCTAATCATACACTTGATGTTAATATGCTACAGTAGTTGAGCATTACATGAAGACTCTTAATATGCATTAGCACATGTCTGTTTGCGTTCTAAAGAGACTAGGGCATTTCACTGTCACCGTAAATGGTAAAAAATGGATTAAAATTTATGAGACGGTCTGGGAACAAAGCATTTATGTATTTAACCAGATGTGCATATATTAGCATTGGACTGTGGGCTTGGTCTTATTTAGATAATTACAGGGTAGTTGCTCTGTGGTTTTCCAGGAACTGGCTGTGGTTCATGAGGAAAGTAATGACCTGACATCTGAGTGGCATTAATCAATAATGAGGACAGTTCACTTTTCCACTACTTGTGTCATTATGTGATGCAGTCATGTTTTTGATAAGTCTTAAACTATTGATCAAATCCTTCGGAAATCATTCTAATATGCTAATTTGGTGCTAAAGAAACATTTATCATCAATGCTAAAAATAGTGCTCCTTTTATTTTTTGATTGTAAAATTGTCACTTACTCAGCCATTCTTCTTTTATGACTTACATCTTCTGCAATTTTAGAGACCGTTACTGCATAAGAGTCTGCTTTCTTCTAGGCGCAAGCGGACACCGATTACGCACATGCAAGCTTTTACCCGGATGTAAACAAGGCTGATTACGTCAAATACATTAAAGCTTGCTTATACAGTGTATTGATCATGGCGGACGATGTAAGTCGTGAGAGAATAAACGGTTATTTTTTATTTTATTTACACAAAGTATTTGCATGGCATCGCAAAATTAAGGTTGAGGCACTGATATCACATGGACTGTTTTACCGATGTTTTTACCACGTTTCTGGATCTGGGATAATTTCAGTTGTATTCCTGTGTATGGAGGGTCTGATGACTCTCTGATATAATTGAAAATGAATGAAGGTTTTATGGGATTGGAATGAGATGAGGGTGAGTAATTAATGACAAAATGTTCATTTTTTGGTGGACTAACCCTTTAATAATATCTATTACATCAATTAAAACGGTCTTACTAGGAAACAAATGGCACGGTTCTCATATAATGCCTGGTCTTGCCTACTGTATACACATCTGGGAAGCTGTTCACTCAATTCCAGATTTATACAAACACACAAGTAACAGCATGCCCACTGAAAAACATTTCAAGTTCATGCTGTAACTGCAATAAAAGTATCAGCTAAATGTGGTTTGATTCCCTTTAGCCCTGAATATGCATAACTCTTAAAGACATGGACTGTAATCTCTTTCCAGAACATCCAGTACTTCTGCCACACAAAATGGTCATATTGTCTCACGTGGTGTGAGTGAGGGTTGATGATAAGCTTATTCCAAAGAGACGGTGAAAAGGCCATTTATCTTGGAAAACCTTAATCTGTCATGTCTAATTAGAACAGATAGAGGGCAAAGTGTATATTGTACTGTGTTTGCTTCTAGACTTTGAATAATGCTTGTATTTCATAGGCACATATATGCATGCATTCAGGGTCTTTAAAGGCTAATACGACTGATGCTGTTTTCATAATCTTAACTAAGCTAATATAAGTGAGCTTTGACATTCTGAAGTGTTGCTATAGACAAGATGGTCGAGGTCACACTCTGTTATCCGCCATGCTTCGCACATGCTCGAAAATCACATTTTCCTCAGGTGGTGGGGAAATCTCCAGACGCTAATGTGACAAATTCTGATTCTAAAGTGTACTACTAGTTATATTATCACAGATTTTGTTCCATATCCTTGAAGAGATGAAATGTCTCTTTAGACCCACTTTGCATTACAATGACTTTCAGCATAGCTTGTTTTGTTTTGGCTGTTTATAAGACGATGGTTTTTCAGTTTAATTGTCATTACATGGTTAATTAAATTCTAGAAAATGTGTTATTTGGTATACAATACACTAGTTTTCAAAATTTGGGGTCAGTAAAAAGTAAATGCTTTTGTTTGGCAAGGATGCATTTAAATTGATTAAACTTGACTAAAGACATTTATAATTATAAAGTGTTATGAATGTTCACGTAACACTGAAGACCTGGATAATAAAAAAAAAACCTTTCAGCAATATGATCCAACAGAAAACAGTGGTTTTAAAGTATTATTATAATTCAATAACCAATCACAATTTAGTATGTAATTATAATGACCAGATACATTTTCAATGGCAGATCATTCTGTTATTATTCACAGGTTAAAGTAATCTTCATGGAAACTATATGGAACTTTTCATGTATTTTAAACTGTTTGGGCTGGATTGCAGCAATTGCACAAGCTCGATGTGTAATGCTTAAGAGTTCTGAACAAAGTCCTAATCAGAATGTTTGAGAAATATCAATGCCTTTCAAGCACCATTAAGATCCCACTGCAATTACTGCATGTTAAAAGCTGTAGATCAATCAAATGAGCTTGAGGTGATTATAGCCTGGTTTTTATGGATCTGGGCTGTTAATTAGAAGGTCTCAAGTCTGACGAAAAAACAAAAAAATCTAGTCAAATGCATATAATGAACAATCAAACCAGGAAAAAACTAAAGTGATGTTGCTTGTTAAACTTAACAGATCTATCCACTGTTTTTCAGGAGAGTTACGTATGCATGTGATACATTAAAATGTAGTTAGTGAAAGCAGAATTTGTGTCATTTATGGTTTGTTTTCTTCATGTGTGACTGGAGTTTCAGCATTGCTTTGCAATGTGCTGATGCAGGTTCAATCTCATGCACACATAATAAACACTGACCTGTGTAGTCTGTGAAGGGCTGAGTGGGATCCACAGGGAATATCAACAGCCAAGTTGTGAACATTCAGCACTTAATGTCCTTCAATTGAGGAGGTCATTTTCAGGAAACACTGCCACTTGTGACCTATTTGTAACCCCTGGTTTAATACCGCTCCATTTACATTTATGGATTTAGCAGATGCTTTTATCCAAAGCGACTTGAGGAATACAATAAGTGAGTTATTATAAAGAGGCAAACAGACACAGGAAGTGCTTGTAACACAAAGTTTCAGGCACTGTTCAAAGTAAATAGTAGCTAGAGAGGGAGAGGTTAAGGAAAGAAAGTTTTTGGAAGAGGTCACGTGTTGCTTGAAATTTTACATGTGTTTTGAAAAAAAAAAAATTATATATATTTATATAATGAAATATGTTTTTTTACTTTTCTCTTTTGAAGGGGTTTTGTCAGAACAGTGACGATGTGACATCAAGTCTTTTCAATCATATTATTCAAAAGAACATGGCAATCCTTCATGGGCCCATAAAATTCAAAATTTTAGCTTTGTGCAGATTTTTTTCTTGGCACAAAATACAAAAATGATGCATGTAACATTCAACCCTGAAAATTTTGGATTTGGGGGTTTTATAAACGTTATAAAGTTTTATTACAAGGCATACCTAAAGGTGATGAAACTGGAACTTACTCCATTAACAGTCAAACCATAAGCAATCATTTTTCATATTTAATGATTCTGATTTATTCATACAGATTATTCTTAATATGCACAATTGTGTTTGCTAACAAATTCTTGTTGATCTTTAAAAATATCATAGCGCTCTGCTTATCAGTAGAAACAACCTACCACCCCTCTTACAGTATGTCTGGCAAGGTAATGCACTGCAAAAACTGGATGTGAAGGTGCCTGGTGCCTGATCTCACACATTCACACATTCTCTTCTCCATATGGCCCTCAGGCTCAGAGAGGTCAGCCTCACTTAATTCCCAAGATTCATGGGTAATCAGTCTAGAGGAAGTCCCTGTTGAGCTGAGCCTACTGGACGCTTACAGCCCTCTGACACTGACAGATGCTGTTTCACACTTACACACAATATGCATAGTGCTGACCAAAAAGTACATACTCTGCTTACCCTGCTGCTCTTTAATAGAAACAACTTTCAGAAATAAAGCGAAAGGACATAAACCCTCAAAATGTATTCACTATTTTATAGAACATAAAATTTTAAAGTTTGTAAATTAAAGAGTGCCTTGAGGATCGATTTAAATGTTAAAGTCAGCAATTCTGACAGTTATTGAGACTCAGCAAAACCCTACAGCTAAATGTACTTTCCTTAACTTTCCTATTCGTTCTTTACCTGTGATATATCTCCTGTTTGATCTATGCCTAGTCTATGCAGGCATATGTTCTGTAAAATCTACACATAAACAATTGGTATGCCTTTCATCTAAAGCTCTGAATAAGTAGCCTTCAAATAATATCACAAAAACACACACATAAGTAAAAAGAAACATTATGTGAACGTGTTAAACTGAGATGAATGAAATCTAATCATATTTATTATTCTTTCCAAAGAGGAACCTTCACTCAACCACAACTTCCTCAATGGTATTTTCACTCCAGGCCATCTTTTAGCTGGGATTGCCTTCATCGCTTGACCCATTGACAAGAAAGGGAAGGATTTTATGTTTACATGTGGTTCTAACTCTGATGTGAAAACATCAGAGGAAAACATTAATTGGAAAAATGCAGTAGGTCAAAAAGCATATAAACATCACTGTCCAGTCAAAAATGATTAATTAGTAAAATCCATGGCATTCAATGCCAACACATGCTGTATATGATATTATTATATAAATAACTTATATTAAATTATTATATATAAATTATATAATAATTTATTATTATTATTAAATTAATTAATTAATTAAAATAAGTAAATAGAATAATATATGGAAAAATTCTGATAAATAGCTGGATAATAGGGTGTGCACTTATTGCTGACATTATGATGATAATCATATTTTGAGCTATTCCAGCTGCATACAAAAACTCCTACACAAAACATTTTATTGACCTGTGGCTGTGCTGTGAATCAGGTCGTTGTAACGACTGAGAAACAGACAGCACAGTATAGCTAAAGAAATCTTGAGAAGGTGGAGCTGAAGGGGTATGAGCCTGGAAAATGTTCAGTTAAGAAAGAAAAAATAAAACCTCGTTATTGAGTCGACTGCACACTTTTGGACATCGCTGTCAAATTAGTCAGTTTTGCAATTACTCATACTTGTAAGAACAATGTTTTCATCAGACCACCCAAATCCACAGAGGTCATTTTAGAAGCAGCCCAAACGATGAGAACATAGTCCCAGCAGCCCTTCAGTACTCCTTCCTCTGAAAACCAATCAGAAAACACCTGAGAGAGAAACAAAGCTAGATAGCAAGTCACCTTGGATCTTAACATTCTGCAGTGTGGCCCAAGCCGTCTTGCTTTCATGTTTTAAACTACCCGGTACCCGGCATTACAAACAGACCGTCTCTTTGTTAGTCATACAGACCTAATGGCGCTGGAGAATGGTGCAGGCTTCCTCCATTTTCCCCTCATTCCTCTTTGACCTTACTGAAAAGAGGGTCACAAACCACATGTAAAGACTTCCATATTACAAGTCAGCAGTCCACAAAATGTGCCATTCACATCTAAACACCACTTTCCAGGCCCTCTAATCCACATCAGTGATGTGGTTGTTCAGAAAAGCGAGAAAAAAGGGGAAGAGAGGAGAAGAAAAAACAACAGCTGGGGTCAGTTTACTCTTTAATGGTTGAAGGTTTACAAATTTAGGAAACCACTGATGCCTAACACAGTGGAAGGATCTCATTTTGAAAAGGAGTAGTTTCCGCCCTTCTCCAAACCAGCTCCTGGAAAGTTTTAACTAGACGTCCTTCTTCATTAGGAGACTTCCCTATGAATACACCATGTGCATTCAGCACCCATTGCCCCAGCTGGAGACTAATGTGAGGTAAAGGTCTGTTTGTCTTGGCACTGGGACGATGCAGTGCATGGCATACATAGGGTACTGCTCTGCTTTTTTAACTCCTGTTGCTCTTTGTAAACTGCCGAAAAGGAAGGAAGGCTCTTAAATCCTTTAAAACACTATCAAAAATTTCATCCATTTTATTTAAAGAAGTTTATGCGACTATACCAGTAGAATTATTGAAATTAATTTGAGGTAGAAGGCATGTTATGGCAGGAATCAATCAGTTCTTCATGTGTGTGTAATGGTCAGGCTCTGACAGAACCTGCTGACACATTTTCTGTGCTGATTTTTGTTTAGCTGAGGGTATAACCACTGTACTTTGTGATAATTAAAAGCATCATTTAACAGTATCTTAATACCAAAATATGTAATAAGCAAACACAGTGAGGTTGTGTGGAACTTTGCATTACAGTACATTACCGCACATTACTTGTTTTATGGAAAAAATAATCTGTGACACTGTCATTAATAAATGACTACACAGGAACTAGACTAATATATGTACTATTAATTTATTCTAGTAATTACCGTTTATCTAGCAAGGAATGACTACGGATTCTACAGATTCATAATTAATGTGAATAATTCAAAAAGTAGAATTAACTGAAGAGAGTGAGGATCATGGTAACCATTGGGAATCCATTGGGAAGTACCTTTAAAAAAGGTTTAGAATGGCTTCTGTCATTAGAGAGTTATCATTATCTTCACAATTATTTTAGAATGCAATAACGTTTGAGTCATTACTATCCAATACTTTACAAAACCCTTAAAAAACGAATCATGATTTCAATCATTACTAGAGAGTTACCATGTCCTTCACTTTAGAATACTGATTCACAAATTAGTGTTTCCTTCAGAAGGATTTAGTAATATTTGCGTCAGTAGGATACCATGATTTAGAATTTATTATACTTTTTCCATAATTCAAATGAATTATTAACCTATATACAGTAGCTTTTCATAGACCTCCAGAAGACAAAAATAGTACCTACTGGTTAAATAATAGTGAACTATTCAAATAAGCACTATACTTGTTTCATGTTAGTTAATAGTAATTAGAATGCTAATGTTGTGTTCCTGTCTAGTTATTAATTAAGGATAGAACAGTATGTTCTAGCAGACTTTTCCATCAATGTTAGGGTTGTATAAACAATTATGTAAATTATATAAATTACAGTTCTGGAGTTGTATAAACAATTACGTAAATTACATGAACGAGAAAACATTTAGGAGGCACTATAGTGTAAAAGAAAAATGGGCAAACTTTTAAAATGTATGTTAGTATAGTGTCTGTCTCTTTGTTTGTTTATTTCCTGCATATATTACGCATACTTAATTCTGATTAGTCAACTAAGCCATTCAGTGATCTGATAATTCCTAATATTGTTCTTGTCAGAGCCGAGAAGGTTTGTATATGGGTCGTAAAAGCCTGTGTAAAATATGATTTTAAACAAAAAACACACATTCACATATATTTTATGTCTACATTTTTAATAAACTCTTCCATTTAAGAGTTATTAAATGGAATTTTTTTCCATTTCCAATTTTTTTTTCGGACTATTATACATGGTTAATATTAGCTATTATCTTAGTGGAAGCTGATAAGATGATTAAATAATTTCTCCTCAGAACCTTATTTCATGTCCACATATTTATCCAGAGTAGCCTTGTAATAAACAGGATAATGTACAATAAGCTGGTCAATATGGCACATAAACCCCTTCCAGTACTGAGAAGTTTTCTGCATCATCCCTTACTTACTAAAACTTCATTTTACCAGGTTATTCCCGAGCAGCATTGACCACTCATTGTGATCTCAGTCATGGTTTAAGGTCAATGTACACCCAAAGCCCTCTCCCATTCCTCTCTCCCACTTTCTCTGTGGGAGTCTGAACAGGGTGGAACTTGCTTGACTTCACTCAGATGGCCTCTGTCCAAGGCAAACGGTCTAGATTCTCCAAGGCAGGGTGCTGCTCTGGGATGCCATTGACCTAAATCACTGGTCCGCTCCATGGTAAGCCTCACAATGCCTCTTTGAATTAGTCCGAACACTAGCAGAGTCTTTAGCTGATGTATACCTCCAAGCATTTGACAGCCTCGCCTTCTCATAGCGTATATCAGGGTTGTGTCCAATTTCACCAGGAACAAAAAGTATCTACATATAAACACAGTGTCTCAGAATTTCAAAGCATCTGTTAAGCGTATTTCTGAGCTCTTTGATGATAAATTGCAAGGCTTTGTAGTGAAAACTTTGATGGTTTCTACAGATTGGATATTTGGAATAGTTTTTAAAAGTTCTTTGTAACATCAGATGCCTCTTTTCTCTGTGCTGTCTCACATAATACCTCTCAGCACACTTGATTCCATGGTCTTTTATTGCAAATCAAACTTCTTAGTCTACTCTGAACGGGCCTTTGAAGTCTGTCTTCCATTTGTAAGATCAAACAGCTCAATATAAAGCATCACTGAATTACCATGTGGTAATGTTAAAAAAACCATATCTATGTGCATTACCTAACTTCCAGCAGCACACGCTGGGTTTATGGTATAATGGTAACAGACATTCTGCTGTAGGTTTGGTCAATGTTCAGCATCTCTGGCACATATTAAAGCTGTTGGTTCAGCAGGGAGTTTGTAATCGATGCTAATAGGGTCTCTTTTGCCCATCTTGAGCTCCCCCTAACTAAATTCTTTCACTTAGTTTTAAAGAAGTCTCATGTCGGCAGTATTATGACACAGCTCATAACTACACAGCGAGAAAGCCCATAACAGCAGAGTATAAACTCTACCTTTGTTGGCTTTGAAACACTTGGTCCAGCGGTATCTGGAGATCAGAAAAAAGGGACTTTTAGAAAAGAAATATTGGACACAGTAGGCCGACTCTCCACACTGACCTTTCTTGAGACACCGAGAGTCATGTGGAAGTTAACAAAGTCCCCCAAGTCATGAAAAAGGTAATATCTCATGTCAGCTGCAGCCAGTCGGACAGCCTAATGGCAGACATTTATTCTGGGTGGGAAAATAGTCTCATTTCTGCTGGATTTATGTTGACTGCTGGGAGCAAGGCAAACTGTGCTGTTTTAATGCAGAGTCATATTGAATGAGTCTCAAGAATAAATAAGACAAATGGACTTGGGTGCACAGTACACAATTTCTGGTCGTTATGCTCCAAATTATATCATTTCATATGACAGAGTCATAATGCAAATGAAAAATATGAATGTAGCAGCAGTGCAACGCCAGCAGCATCATAAAGATGACCTTGAGAATTGTGTTTTCCATTTGGGAACCATGGGGGGAACAAAACATTTTCAGCTTCATTCAAAAGAGTTTTTGAAATGAATACCTTGCCAATACGTCAAATTCCCCCTGAATTCCCCTGATGAGAAAATGGCAGAAAATGAATGGTTTCTTTTTATCCTAGAATAACCAGGCACCTTAATTGTGATCTGACAAACTCCCCACCACCCAACCAGAGATTTCCCCTAAGGAGAAGATGGAAAGAAGGGATATGCCAGGGATTGTGTGAGATCAGACTGTGTCAGGCTGTCAGTGTGAGACAAATGTGTCATTCCGGTGCTTATTCATGTTGATGTGAAATAGTGGTTTGATGATAGAGTTGATGGGGGAACTCTCAGAGGAGAGGTATGGTAGAGTTCTGTGAAGACCCCGGTTTCCATTTAAAATACAAGCTGAAAGCCAGATAAGATCCACACGTCACTTTGATTCAGTTCTCATGACAATCAAAGCAGTATATCATGTACAGGTCAGCTTGTTGTCTGTTGGCTCTGACATTTAGCTGAAGCAGTAAAGCAGTGCTCGGGAAATGTTGTGGAGTTGTTAACTCTCGATTAAATTAAAATAATATGCATATTCTGTTTCTGAAAAAAAAGTATTTTATGCTTGCTAAGAGTGCATTTATTTAATCAGAAATATTAAGTATTTTATGAAAAAATATTAAAAGAAATGTTGTCTATTTTAATGCATTTTAATTTATTAAATTCATTTATTTCAAAAATATCATATAGTAAAAATTAAAATGTCTTTCCAGTTATTTTTTTATCATTTTAATGCATACATGGATTAAAAACCACTGCTGCTGTTTGCAAAATTGCTACAGGATGAAAATGAAACATTTTTACTTTAACAACAGTATTGGGAGTTATCACAATATAGCATGACTGTGCCCTTTACTTCTTAGCAATTAAAAAATAATCATACTCATTATCACTTTTTGATGGAATATGTTAATGTTTCACTTGGCGTTACAAAATATTCTGATGGCATTACTCCAGGGAACACATTGTGGTTTAATATAACACTTCTTTTGGTCTGTATTATGGAGGATAAAATGAGTACTAATTGTGTAGCCTCATGCTAATGCTGCTCTTTTCTGACTGTAAAAAGAAATGACCACAAAAGCACAGTAGCCACCATAACAAGTGCAGGCCAAACCACAGGAGAAGAATGAAGTGAAAGGCAAATATAAATTATAGGGTAGAGTAAAAGAGCATGCAATGGGAAAAAAGAACATCTGCATCTCTGGCTATAACCACGAAATGCAATGAACTCAAATGGGCTTTCTTATCCTATGTTTTTTGCCCCACTGCTGAACTTGCTTTCAGAAAAGTCTAACAGCTTTTCTGAAGGTCTTGAGATCAGTTTTCTCTCCAGATGTTCAAATGTACAAAACCTGTGATCATTTTCTGATTTTCATTCTTTTCCTCGCTCTTTTAACAGAGCACACTTTTAAGATGCCCAGAGCTGGCACGGAGGGCCTATTTCCATTAGAGGTGCCAACCGATTGTGAGCAATGCCAGTGCTGAGTAAGATCAAAGTGGTGGCCCTCCTAGGGCACGGGTCACCAGAGGAACAGACTGCTTACAATACAATGAGATGTGTGTGTGTGTGTGTTCAATCTCTTTGATTTTGATACAAGCAGTTAACACTGCTCCCTGGTGATTTTCATTTAGATCAAAAGAGTCTAGCCCAAACAAAACATCTGCTACAAAATACCAAAATAATGTTCCTTTCCCTCCTCTCAAGCTGGACATCTTAGCAGATTCACACACCCAACTAGTCACAGCTGCACTCTTTGAATCGCTGCTGATTATTATGTTGAAATAACGTACTATGATTATTTTTTTGGCTTAGTAAAGTCAAAGAGAGACAGAAAACTATTGAACACATGTATAATAACTGACAACACTGGTCCCTGACCATTGCATCTTGAGCATGAAAGCCATGCCGTGCCCCTATTATGGATTATAAACGGTTCCTATTTTTACCGCTCCAAAAGCGACACCTAGTGGCAATGAATGAATTTGCATTTTTATTCAGACCAATGCGAAGTGAGCAGGCAGTAAGCTGATGTTTCATGCTTATGTCACCATAAAACAACTTGGGATTCATTTTCAAAATTACTTGTTTCAGTGAGAGTCTCCTCTTTCTTTTGAGAGGCAAAAACTTTATACACAGAGCACTTTTACATTTAAAATTTTGCAGGATGTTTTCATGCACTGTTACACACTGAATGAAGTTTCAAAATCCATAATAAGGGCACTTTAACACAGAGTGTTAAACAAAATGTTAATTTAGCATTTAAAAACTTTCTCAAGACACATTGCATTCCATTTATTGTCTGCACGTCTCACATTTTTAAAAATAAAAATCCATTCTGTTTGAACAAAGAGTATTTTGAGTATTAGCAGATTTTCTTATACGGTAAAGATCTTGGTTTGTTTGCTCACCCCTGAAGCCATTTCATTTATTTATTTTTCCATGGTGCATTTCATTTCACATACAAGACCCAATGCCATGTTCTGTATATGCATTCCCTGAAAAAAATCAAACCCATGACCTTGGCCCTGCTTTGCCAATGGATTTAAAGGGCTGCCCATATGTTATGTTAGACTTCTCTCATGATATGATTAGTAAACCATTTACACCCTTTATAAAGTAAGACAGATGAGTTACATGTTGTGGATAGCAGCAGGAACATCTGACCACCCACTCATCATATTGTCTAGACAGAAGATTTGATCAAAGCTGTCATAACACTTGAGCTATGAGGGTGTGGCTGTCAAAACAGAGCAAAAGAGAGAAATAAAACTATGGGATATAAAAAGGAATGACAAAGAAGAAAGAGAGTCGGAAAATAATCAACCACGCATGACTGAATCTGAGAAAGGAGATGACGATATTGTTGCCCTCCCATATGTTAAGCATTCGGTATAATTACTTGTGGTTACAAATGCTTATGTAGAGTGTCAGGCTCTATTTCAGTGCTCTTTTAAATGTTAAATGATTAAATCTGTGCTGCTCAGTATATATAAGCGTATTAAAATTCTGTCTGTTCTGTTGATCTAACAATGCAGTTTTCTCCTAGAAAGGCATACCCACTCTCTTTTCTCTTCATGCCAACCTTCTACATCAGTCTGCTCCAAGATAGTGTTGCTATGGAAATAAGGCATCCCTTGCAACATAGAGCCAAGGGCTTGCCATGAAAGAAGTTAGTTATGCAAAACTAACTCTTAACTCATGCAATAACATTGCAAGATGTTAAGATAAGATAAGATGCAGCCAATAATGCAAGCTCTGAGTGTTTGATTCAGTAATCGTACTAAATTATTCAGAAGTTCTGTTATATAATATTAGGCCTATGCAGTGTTTTTGATCAAGCTAAATGATGTAGCTTGGGGTAAGACAATAAAATCGGAAAATGTAATGTGAAATAATCTGCAGTCAAGTAAACTGCATAACAATCTGAACATACAATTTAGGTTTTATATAGTTTATTAAGACACTGATTGTTTTGCTTTTCTCTTAAGTTTACAATGTCAGTGATGGAAAAAAATAACTTGGCTGTTAAATTTTGATTACCCATAATTACTTACCCTGTATCATTAAATCCTCCTGATTATTGATTTTCCTTTTTAAAGGAACGTCCAAGGTATGATTAGAGTTTTAAGAAGGGAGTTAGTCGCCTGTGGTGCTTGGCTCCTTTCCCTCTCTTCAGCACGAGATGAACGATTCTGCTTCAAAGGCAGCAGTGAACCAAGTTTAGGCAAGGAGATGATTCTCTTCAGCATTTTTCTATGGCTGAGTTATTTTGATTGGCGTTCTTGTCTTATCCTTTAATGCATACATTAATGCTCAATACTAAAGGCTCAGAATCTATGCATCTGAATATGAGATGTCAGAAAAATATATTATTTTGAAATACTTTCTTTTCACACTGGCTTATGTTTTTATGCATTTATGGGGCGTAATGTTGCCATCTGTTTCACTGTATTATGGATATGCCTATTAATTCTGATGGATTTTGTTTGTGCTACCAATAGAAAATATAACAGTTTTCATAAACTGACTCTCTATGAGTACATTAACTTTACAAATACAATTAGTTTACAATTAGCATTTAATGAGACTTGATGATGGAAGCTTAATTCATAATTTGTCAGCTTCATAATTCTCTCTAGTCTTCATGACCCCTCATTGGATCAACATTAGTAACCTCATCTGTCACAACTTAATCTAGTCTGGGCATTTTGTCAAGTATGCACAGCCAAATTAATCTCTGTGAGAGAATAATCTGTCATCTTTTTTATAGTGCTGGTCAATTTGTGTGCGTATTTGGTCACGGATACTGTGGCTGGCACCCATTAGTTCCTGCTGGATTAGTTGCATGTTTGAAATTAACTGCATAATTGAGTTAACTACAACCATATATTATGTAAAAGTTTCCATTAAGAAAAAAAGAAAAAGTACACTGAACAAAGTAATGTAATTTTCATCTGTATTCATACAGACAATGGCGAACATTAGGAAATATGTGACTTCTGGGTGTCACGATCGACTAATCAGAATATAGTATTTCATTACACCACTAGGCAATATTTATAAATATACTAACACAGCACAGGTGCAAAATCATCCTGAAGATCAGGTCGAAGATATTTTGTGATGCGATGTGTAATTTAACCCAGGGGCACCTAGACAGAGAGATGCTGCATATCTTTGTGATGGCAATTATGGTGCACATTAATGAACCCTGGAATGGCAGACACCGAGAAAGTCAGATAAGGTCTTCTGTCTCAGTCCAAGGTCAGTAATGAAAGCTGCTCTTCCCATTATTTTTGTCTTATTTCTTGAATGAGTGCCAGGTATCGCACTACGCTCTGAAATTGGTTCAGTAGAGCACATTTTTATATTGGTATGATCCAGGTTTTGACCTTGTTATTGGAGAGAAATGTTTTGAGACAGTGGAAAACATATGCTTTTTCATTTGCTGACAAAACTTTTATAACCCCCTGAGAAACACAAGTCTGGTTGTCATAGCTTTAAACCCTGCTTTTTGTCTTTTTGGGTAAAGACACTTTGACACTTTACAAGCAGAGTTATCACTGCTTTTAATGAAGCCCTGTTGCAGAGCAGGGCATTGCATTGTTTTTCCACTGTTAATCCTGCATTGCGTTGCCAGACTTGTGCAATGTGAAACAATGCAGTGCTAAAATGTTACGACAAGATGCTTAGCAACCGACAACCAGTCACTTGCTTTATCCTCGCATGAAACACCATGCTTTGTATAAACTAGTTGTGTGATTTTTCTCTTGAACCAGTTCAGTGCTAACTTCATCCCTTAACTTAAAGGGTTAGTTCACCCGTAAATAAAAATTCTGTCATTAATTACTGACCCTTGTGTCATTCCAAACCGATTTACAATTCATTAGTCATTTTAAAGACAAACATTTATGCTGTATATAAACAAAAATAAGCCAGTAATAAATAATGAACTGAATTTACACAATTTATCCATTATTAACAACTAAACTAAATTAAAGACACACACACACAAAATTTTGTGACAAACACATGGGTCATTTTACTATGAACTATTTCTATTTTATTACACAGTGTTATTTTAAAAATTCTAGCAGTAGAAACAGTGCTATTTTTTAGTGATTACTGGAAATTAATTTAGAATAGGGTATCAAACTTATTTTATTAGCACTAAATTAGTGTCAGTTTAGCCTTAATAAACTTGAATATTACTCAATAGGTGCAATATGGATTAAAGTTTCACTTTAGAATAGGGGGTCAAATTCCATTTATTAGCACTATATAAATGATAGTTTAGCCTTACTTATTAGCTTATCCTAATCAACTTAAATATCACTCAGTAAGTGTCATAATGTACATTTAAAACAGGGGGTCAAATAGTCTTTATTACAATATTTTACCCATTTATAATCGCAAAACTTCAGTAATTTAACATTATAACAATTATATATATATAAGTTGTTAATAATGTATAAAATGTGGTTACTGTGCATTCAGTTAATTATTAATTACTAGCTTATTTTTGTTCATAGCATACATGTGTCATTAAAATGACTAATGAATTGTAAATAATAGTCAATATTCCCTAACTATATGTACAGATAATCATTAGTTATACATGTGTTCATGCTAAACTGATGCATAATTGCTAATCATAAATTACTAGTTTATTTGTGCTTAACTTATGTGTGCTTAAAATGTTAAGTTAATCATTATGCTTGTTTGTGAACAAATTAACCATTAATTAATGCTTAACTAATGCATTATTCTGGCCCCCTATTCTGAAGTGTTACCAAAATATCTTAATTTGTGTTCCAAAGATGAATGGTTTGGAACTACGTGAGGGTGAACTATCCCTTTAATTCTAATGGTTTCTAAAGCAAAGTGAATATTCATGACATTTTCACTTTTCTGGTGTGACTACACCCCTACTTACACAAAGTAACTACACACCATTAAGCTTTCACTGATTATGGCTACCCAAACCACTTTTGGAAAAACATTTAGCACAATAGTTTCAACGTTTGTGCATTACGCCAACAAGGTTGCGTCTGTGTTCGTCCAATCAGTGATAGACAGCACAAATATTCAGTCAAGAATAATCAATCAGGGTTTAAGAATGTACAGTGCGAAAATAGTTTAGAAATACTCCGGATGAATTGTTAACCCTGGGTAAACTATGAGCAGTGTGATAACCCAGGTTTAAATTTATCCAGGTTTAGAAGAGGGATCCACAAATCTAATCCATGAGATTCAACTTCCTGCAGAGTTTAGCTGTAACCTTAATCAAACACACCTAGCATGCTAATCAATGTCTTACAAAATCACAGGTAGGTGAATTTGATCTGCAGCACATTGACCCTCCAGGGCAAGATTTGAGGAATAACCTAGTGTAAATGATTTTAGCTGTGAAAAGCCTTCATTTCTTTTGAAGTGGAATACAGAAAGTTACACCATTGATCCAATGATCTACCGATACTTGCAAATGAATAGAAGGAGTCAGAGTGTACGGGGCTGTATATAGAAGTACAATGTTATGGCCATGTTATCTACGATCCTTTTTTTCTCTGAAACTCTTTAAATGCAAGTGCTTCCCTCACATATTAATCAATCCATGTTTAGTAAATGGAAAAAAAGGATTTGAAAATGGATTGAATATATCTTTTGTTTGCCTATGCCACTTCTGAATGGATTGACACTCCTGTCTATATTCCCCAGCCCAGGAGAGATTGATCGAGCAGTCTGGATAATAGAGTTCTAAAATGAAAGGCTTTATTTCACTCTTCCTGCCAAAGGCATTTCTCGGTCTGGCAGGGCATCAGCTGTGCTTTACAGCTACTGGCTATTTCAGTGGCAGTATTGTTACACAACCTTAACCAGAGATATGCCTGCCTCCTTTATTTCAGGGGATATAGAGCCTAAGTAAGGCACCAGGCACAGCACCATTTCTTGAAGCTACATTTTTATTGTATTTATCAAACTTTGTCATTCATATCTGCAATATCCTTCTACCGATCCCTACGAACATTTTGATCCAGCGACATCTAAAGGACTGGTCTCTGCATGTGCTAAATTTGGATTCTTTGTTTTTAGGGAACACTGAGATCTAAATGTTTTAATTTCACAGGCACTATTTTTGGCAATGGATGCAGATGGTTTGCTGTTGGCTGAACCACAGTAAAGGACGGTTAAGTGCAAAGTTATTTACTAGGCCTCTTGGCACATTGTCAGATCTTACATTAACTCTGCCAAGATACAATCTACTCCTGGCAAGAACAACTTTTGATAAGTTCGAAATGTCTCTTCTGACTTTTAATGGCTTGAAATGAGCTTCAGTTATAACAGGAAGCAATGAATAATTTGATCAACACCATCATATACGACGTCTTGCATTCTAAAGAGCATTATGAAAAATGTCTATTAAAAAAGAGAGAGAAACAACTGTATATCAATGTTTGTACGCTCTTTATCTGTTGAAATCTGGGACATCTCCATTCCTGGAAATGGTAAATTGATTTTTTTTTTGGGGTATTCAAATAACTTTTCATTCCCATGCTTTCCAACTTCAGTCTTTCACATTAACGTAATAGTACAGCTATTTGAGTATAGCTACACAGTCATCTCCACCCAGATGCATTATGAGGTACTTTTTCTAGTTCATGTATATAATATATCACAGAAATCATTGTGCAGCCCTGCCTGTGAGAGCAATGTGCAGCCTTTAACAGTGACTGTCGGTAATAGTGGTAATGGTGGTTATTGGGGGGTAAATGTATTCTCTGTGCAGAGGCATGACAGTGATTAAGTATTCCTCTCCTCCCAGCTGGCCTGGCAGCATAGCTAACACCTGGATGATCAAACTCTTAACTGGGTCATCTCCACGGGGAGCAGCACAAGTGGCCACTTACCTCATTACAGCTCCCGCTCATTTTTAAGCCTTCATGTTCGTCTCTCTTTTCGCCCTCCACCACACTCGCAAATAAGGATTGTGTTTTGGTATGTCACTTTGTTTCCCTTGAAAATAAAGACAAGTATATTTGACAGTCAGAGGCAGGTTGAAAAAACTTGGAAGTATGCTGAAATCAGACTACTTGAATGTACTGTAACATTTTTTATTTGTTATATTAATCTGTCTTTGAAACTTTTTACCATGCCTTTGTTTTTGCTGCTATGTAATGCCTTTTATGTGTAGATTTTAAAATATTAAAAGCCATCATATTGAATGTTAATACATATTTATAATTTAATAATAATGTTGAAAATTATGCAAAATGTGTGGGGTTTTAGTGAAAATATATATATACACACTGAACAAAATTATAAACCTAACACTTTTGTTTTGGGTGGATGTGCGAAGTTGCTCGATATTGGCAGGAACTGGAATACTGTCGTATACGCCAATCCTGAGCATCCCACACATGGTCAATGGGTGACATGTCCGGTGAGTATGCTGGCCATGCAAGAACTGGGATGTTTTTAGATTCCAGGAATTGTGTACAGATCCTTTCAGCACGGGGCCATTCATTATCATGCTGCAACATGAGGCGATGGTCATGGATGCCCACTCATGTCGGTCACGGTGACAAACTGCAGCCAGGTCGAGACCCCGATGAGGACGTAGAGAAAGTCTCACATCTTTGAG
Source organism: Enteromius unitaeniatus (assembly GCA_032359435.1). Taxonomy (NCBI): domain Eukaryota; kingdom Metazoa; phylum Chordata; class Actinopteri; order Cypriniformes; family Cyprinidae; genus Enteromius; species Enteromius unitaeniatus. Next base: position 11,924,007 of record JAUMHI010000055.1, read on the forward strand.
TTCAGCGCATAAAAAATTGGGGCAAAAACAAAAGTGTTGCATTCATAATTTTGTTTAGTGTATATTGTTAAATATGTATTATAATGTTATTAACAGGCTAATAAATAGCATTATGCCTAATTTGAGATACAGTAAAAACCAAGGCTTATATTAAATTTAAACATTAACTGAAATAAAATACTGTACCTCAAGCATAGTATGGGACATGCAAACAGAATCCCTTCCCTCTTTTAAAACTTGAGTTCTGGAGGTGGATCAAAGACTCACAGAAATGAGGAGCGATGTGGAGCTTTTCTTTGTCCTTTCTCTTTCTCTCTCTGCCTCTCCTTCTCTCAGAGGCTTTGACTGTGGATGATAAATAATGAAAGTCATATGTAGCCCAGGGCTACACAGAACACAACATCTGTGAAATCAAAACTCCTAGATCAAAGGATTAAAATGTGGAAACTAGTCATGGAAAACATACAAACAATCATGACAGAGTGAGCATATGTAGGTTCATGCTTCCTCACATGCAATTATTGCAAGCAGCCTGTGCTTGGACTGTGTTGTTGATTTACGCTGTACATTTTAATAGTCTATCCATAAGACTACAAAATTGGGACTGGCTAAGTCAATCTTATGCTTCAATAGACAATTTCATTATCTTTAGATGCCATGAAAAACCTTTCCTCACTCCTTTCATTGGGTTCTGAACTCTATAATGCAAAGCTAGCTTGTTGGTTCTGAATGAAACGTACTTTGGAAAAATGAATCGTGAACGAATCGTTTGGGAGTTGTTGAACAATTAAGGTAAAAAAAAAAAGTATATCTACAAGAAAATGAAAGTCCATTGCATTACGCAATGACCCTGGGACAACATTTTAATGCAAAAATGACCATGTCTTGACCATATCTCTACACCTAAACCTAACCTTACTATGAGTATTGCCTAAAATCAGAGGAAATGATAGATGACTGACACTGATGTACAAGCATCAAACACTGATTTTAAGCCTAAACTTCACAAAAACTGTAATCACAATATTGTCCCATGGTCAACAAAGATGTTGGGACACGTTGAACTGTTGATTTTATGCCTCGCATGTGGTTCAGTTGTATTCAAATTGAGTAAAGGAAAAAAATTATTAATTAAATTACTAAAAACTATTAAATATTTATTTACATTTTTTATTAGTACAGTTGCTGATATTTATCTCATATTGACTCAAAATGATTATACGGACACATTAAATTAAAAATGTAAATCAATGAGTACTTTAAAACATTAGGCATATTGCAGAATATGTACATAAATGTCAGCTGGCACTCTATATCTCCTATTAAGAAGCCTTTTTTTTAGCTCTTTAGCTTTTTTTGGTGTAAAACATACAGTATAATGCAATGTAATGATTGAGAGACTTACATATAAACGCTTGATCTATTATATTTTATATATTACAAATGTACTTTTTTGGACAATCAATTTGGATAATATGAATAATCAAGTAAATCACATTTTTTAGAACACCTTTTCTTTTGTCTTGCATACTAAAGTTTATATGTAGCAGCATTCTCTTCTTAAAAAATGAAAATAGCGTGTTGGAAAATCACCACAAACATAATAAAAAGGAAATCCTTAAAAAGGTGGTCAAGCTCAAAGCTGCTCTGTGAGACACACTGCCACTCAGAGGACACTGGCAAAACTGTGCTTTGTTCATTTATTGATCACAGGGCGTTGCTGAATGTTCACAAGATTTAGTTGAGTGGGGTCTTTTAAAGGTTGTTATTGATCATTGAACACCACTAGATTTAATTCTTACAACAGAGCTTTATGTGTGACATATTGTGTGAAGTGTTGCTGTTTATACGTACATATGCATGCCGATGACAGAATATGCAGAAGTTAACCTCCATTTTTGAGGCATCATGTTTTGAGGCATAAGGAGAATGTGAATCTGATTTTTCCTGAAGTGACACAGTGTTTTGTGTGTGTATGTGTGTGCTCTGACATTTCAAACAGTGCTGAGGTGTGTGTGTGTGTTGATGTGGGAGGCTGTGTCACTTTTTTCCTCACCCACACCATCATCTACACAGTCAAACCATGTCTGGGTAACCATTGTGGAATCCCTGTTGCATAGCAACACATCTCCAACACATTCCAGACAAGTGTTACTTCTGTTTTGCAGCCAGCCTCATTCACGTCTCTCCTCCATATCGCTCTTTCCTGCGCCGTGAGCATGATAAAATGCTAAGCACTTTAACTAGCTACAAAAAATTAACCTTGTTTAATTATGTTAGGAATATATAATCGATGGTGTTTAACATTTAAGGCATACTGTTTGCACTTGTTTTTTCACAAGTGCTGTAAATGACCTTGTTGTGAATAGCTCATTCTTCCTTGTTATACTGACTGAAGTTGATTTATATCTAGATAGGCATTTGTTTTCATATGGAGAATGTCAATCAGTGAGGAAGAGCCAGAGAGGGCTCATCTGATATAGTGATGATGAGGAATAAATGTGATGAAGATGAATAGTGAAACGTTAAAACAATCAGCTGTCACACATGACCTCTGGTGTTCAGATTAATGGATGTGAACCTGTTTGATTGACAGATTATCTTATTTACTCTTTATACATATATTCTATTTATATACATTTATAAAAATATCTATACAATTTTTATTATGTTTTCTTTTCTTGCTTAATTTCTATCTGATCATGTGTAATTTGCATTTTAAAGTATAAAAACAATAGCAAACTGTAATAAAATTTCCCAGTATTACTGTTTTTTTTCTCATCTATGTTTGATCAAATAAAATGCAGACTTGATGAGAAAAGATCATTCTAAAAGACATGAAAAATCTTGCTTATCCCAAACTTTTGAACAGCAAAAACAACAACTTTGAGGTGGAATGAATGACCAAACGAAGAGCTTTATCTAGCTCTGTTTGCAAGCATTCTGTGGGTTTGCTCTCAGATATACTCCCCCAAAAAATCCTGAATTATCAGATGTTTACGGGATTAATTACATTTTTGTCACATTTGCTTTTCTTATCAACCAGGCTAGGCATCATTGGCGTGTAGATATTGTGGACAGTTGCTCATGCATTTATCCGTCTGAGATCAAAACATTGTGGTACAGATGTTTCTAGCAGCTTAGTTTCAAGTGAGAGAGTCCCAGTCTTTGATTTTTTTTAAAGGAATTAATCATTTTATTCAGCAAGGGTAGTAAAGACTTTTAGTCTACATTAAAAAAACAACAACTTTTAAACAAATGCTGTTTTTATTTGTGTGTGTGCTACTATTATTCAAAGAAAAAATAATAACACAGCAGTTATCACCATTGATAATAATAAGAAATGTTATTTAAGCCTAAAAATAAGATACTAAACATTTTGCCATCACAGAAATAAATTGCATTTTAATTTAATATATTTATATATTTACGTATATTACAATAATATTTATCAATGATAATTCACTGTATTTTTAAATGCAGCCTTTATGATCATAAGAGACTACAAACTCTAACCAAGCCCATGTTTTGAATGGCAGTGTTCATCAATCACTTAAAATTAAATCTGATTTCTAATGACAACTATTTTACTATTTTAAATAACATAAATTATACGTTTTGTCACACTGCAAATGTCACTATTTTGCTCAAATGAAAGAAAGGTTGCATTCATCATTTTTCCTTAGTTCTGCACAAACCTTGACATTTTTGTATCTAATGAGTCCATTGATTTTCAGTTTTAGTTCTGTCAATATGAAGCAGTGGAGCAGGTAGCAGACAAGGTTTGTGCTTGTGTGAAAGAGTAGCCTTCTGGATATGGATACATATACACATATCACGTCCAAGTTATTGACCTGGAATGCTAGACTGTTTCATTCTATTATTCTATTTCCATTTGAGGCTCTCAACATTATTGCAGTCGAGAGAGTTATATTTTGTTTTTTGTTTTTTTGTGAATGTGCAGTAATTTGTCTTCGGTCCTTCGAGTTGGATATTTCTGCAGTTGGAATTTATGTAGGACAGAGAAGTCCTTTCATTAACAATCTCTATGGACGTATGAAAAAACAATGTTAAAAAAGGAAGGGGGAAAACAATATAGAGGACAGCATAAGGTCATATTTTGCACACCTACGCACCCCTCATCAAATATAGTTTTCTAATGGTCTGAAGGAGCACAAGCACGCATTGTTATTAGGCTGTAGCTCTTGCTGAGAGTTACAGGAGCATGCTTGTACAAATGGCAAGGCTATGTTGGTGCATAACAAATGAATCTATGAATAAGCTAATCTGCCTTTTTAAATACACAGTACTAAACCTTGATTTAATCTTAATTTTATTTTGTACTGTATTTAATTCCAGAACACGTGGACAAAAATCCATGAAGGCACCTTTTTAAATTAGCATTGGACGTTAGCAGGTTTCTTTACTTGAAAAAAGTATGCTTGTGCCATCTTGTGGACAAAATAATAATACCTAATAACTCTACCATTTTAATAATTGAGGTTTAAGGATCATGTTTCATTAAGTACCTTAATCCTCATTCCTATTGATTTATTTTATTTATTATAAAACGTCGTATTTTCATTCTTTTTTATAAATTATAAGCGGAACCCATGCGTACTCCAAACCTCTCCACGGAAACACGGAACAGTTTTAGTGTGACATCAAAATGGCTGCGCACTAGAAAGTGCTCAAATCGTTTTAATATCATACGAAGGGTAATGCTGTCTCCGTTTGTACAGAAACGGCAACTATAATTTGTCACCAGAATTCCAGGTGTTTTATACAGCGGTCAAATGGCTTTGTTTAGAGGTGTTTGTCGCAGTGTTCGCACGCTGCTGGGTCAATGTCAGAGATCTACGGCTGCTGCGGCGTGGGTTCACTCTACATCACGTAAGTAACACAACTAGACTCTTTATATCAACTTACTCTCTGCTGCACGTGTTTATATTAACACGGGCGACACAGAACGGGTTTAAAGCAGGAGATTTGTACACGATACACAGGTACACAATTTACTCTCTATAATGAGTATCTTTTTGTTTGTTTTATCAAATCTCAGAGGAACAGGTCGTTCTGGACATGAAGTAACGAAAGGAAAACAACAGATTTGATATTAATATGTTTTTTTATTCATCTCAGTAACTCAAATCTTGAGTCCATTCATCCAAAAAGTGTAAACTGTAAATTTCTGAAATATAATTGAAAATCTAGGTATAATATTTGAACACCTGGGAGACCAGTTATGAACAATTCCTTCACTTCAAATATTTCTTTACAGTTCATATAAGGCATCTTGACCTTTTGTCAAAGGAGTTTCAAAGTGGTCATCATTAACATTAATTATTAATTTATATTGAATAAAAAAAAAGAGAAGAAAAACGTTCCCCACATACAAGAGAGAGAGAGTGTGTGTGAAAAAAGTATCCAGAATAATAAACTCCAATAGTCTGCACTTAAAATTCGAGACAGATCCATTATAATGCAGATACACAGGGTTTAAAGCTAAAGATTTAATTTATAAACGATAATTATGATGTTTCTCTTCCCACCAGCTCGGAAATACAGTCAGACAGCAGCCGAGCCAGAACCAGTGATTAGTGATAATGAAGCCGTCAATAAAACATTTGTTAACCGAAACCCAAGGAACCTGGAACAGATGGCCCTGGCAGTGAAGGATCGAGGCTGGGCTACAGTGTGGCCCTCTAGAAAATATTATCACAGGTTTGTAAGCGTTCCAAGGACTGTATACGTTTCATTATTCACATCTAGCTCCAATGTTTTGCTCGGATAACAATATCTTAAAAGCCTGTTCCAGATAATTGTGGACTTGCAGATGAATATTGAACTGAGGTGCACCGTTCCTCCCTCAGGTTGGTGTTCAGGCGCACGCAGAATCACGTCACAGCTGAGGTGTACTCAAGGGACTCAATAGATCCAGTGCTGTCCTGCTCCACAAAGGAGTGGGCACTGAAGAGTGAGATGGCCTCCACATGCTCTGTAGCAGCTTGCCGTGCCGTAGGTGAGGTGCTTGCTCAGCGGTGTCTTGAAGCAGGCATCAAACGCGTCTTTTATCGAGAGGTACCGTGGATTTTCAGATCAGAATCGGTGAGTTTTTATTTTAGTACTTTTAAGGTATCATACATTAATGGTGAAAATGTATCTAATTCATGCCATTGTTTTACCCACTGCAGAATCAGACTTTCTGGACAGCCATGAAAGAGGGTGGCATTGTGCTTACTGAACAAAGGCAAATATTCAATTAAGTTGCAACATCTCTCTTTTTTTTTATTATAATTATTACTCTTCTGAAATGTGGATTTGGTCTGTAAATATAAATATTCTCACATTCAAACTGTGTATTTGAGTTGATTACAGAATAAATCATGTATAGGGTCCAGTATAGTCATTTTTATTATTTGGAAATGAATCTTTGGTTTGATAGTAAAATGATGCAGTTGTTTTCAGATTGAAGTGATTTTTGTAAACTAAAGATGCTCCTGTTACTTTTTTAAAAGTACTTGAAGAGTTTTAAGAACTGATGTATTTTAGACAAGAAAAATTGCGAAGTATTTTGTATATGACACTGTTCCAAGAAAATTGGGGCCAGTATTTTATTTATTTTTTTCCTCAGAAGGGTGTTTAATTGATGAAAAGCAAGAGTATATACATTTGTAATGGAAAAAAAACACTTTATCAATCAATGAATCTTATGGTTTCCACAAAAACAGCAAGACTGTTTCACCATTGATAAGAAATGTATAAGCACCAGTTAGCATATTTGAATGATTTGAGATCATTTGAATGGCTGCTGAAACTGTATTAAAATAGAATAGAAATAGAACGGGTTTAAAGCAGTAGAAATAGAAGTGCAGTAGTATTTACAATAATGCTGGTTTTGCTTTTTCTTTCAAATAAAGGTAGACTTGAGTTAAAGGTGCTCTATGCGATCTTGCAAAACAGGACGTACACCAAAGCAAAAACAAACTTCGGCCAACCAATCGGCAAGAAGAGGTGGTATTTAACGCGTTTAACCTCTTGACGGTTGTTTGGCCGAAGTTTGTTTTTGTTGTGGTGCCCAAAATGTTTCTTTCAGTATTGCAGCCTCTGTGTTGTCTTTTGAGACCAGGTTTTTCCCAATGTATTCAGAGGGCAGACAGCAAGACTGGCATGGCACATTATACATCAAGGGGTGATGCATACAGTTTGAGATAAAAATAAAAGCGAGCTAAAATCCTGCAACATCGCATAGAGCACCTTTAAAGTCACTTCTAGAATATATATATAATCTTACACTACTGTTCAAATATATTGGGTCAGTAGTAAATGGTGGGCCTGCATAGACCCTTTTTTAAGATGCATATTTTAAGATAGTTACAACAAATTGTGTACTAAAATTCTGCAATCCATTTAACTAACGAGTTATTTCTCAGAATTATTACAGTTGTATTGACTTGATTTTTAATCAGCACATACGTTATTGCTTAGCTGTAATATAATATATGCCATTTTTCCCTGCCCAAATAATTTAATATCGCTGTATACAGCTTGGTTGCTGTATTTAACATTTTAGTAAAGACACAAATCCAGTAATATACGTAAAGCACTAATAGATATATACATTTACATATGTGCACAATTTTACAGTAGCATTAAGAAAAGGAATAGCTTACAACCTTAAACGCATAGTACAAAAACAATCAATGAGAGTTTCCATTGGATATTTCTCAAGCCCCCAATATAAATTCATTTTAATTTTTATAGCACAGACAACTTTGTATATCAAATTCAAAAGATACATGTTCAGCTCAGTCATAAATAAAAAAAAAAAAAGCAACCTTGACTTGATATTTAACGCCACCTGATACCAACAATGGAAATGCGAGTTACATCAAAATAAATCTTTGAAGTTGATAAGGCATGGCACATTATACATTAGGTGAGGAAAATCAGCACTTTAAAGGCTGTAGGTCATCATCTATCGCTACAACACATAATTTAAGACATTCTCGTGGAAAACAACTGCAAAACCAGTGGTGCCTCAATAAAAGGAACATTCCACAACATAACTTTGGTTTCACAACATTGGCACTTTGTGCAATGACAGTATACACATTTCAACAAATGTTTTACAGCAGATAGTAAATACTTTATACATAAAGGACTCATGCTTTACAAAGACATACGGTACAAACAGCATGCATACTTGAGACATCATGCAAAGACACACATCAACCACCCCAGGGCTAAAGACATGTATTAGTTGAGTTAGTTGTGTTAGTTTAACGCACACATATTAAAAACCAACAAATGTAGCTATTTTGGTCCACCTCTAATAACTAAAGGCACTGAACCATCATGCAGAATGATTGAAACAGCAGAGACGGTTAATTAACTGGCACATTTCTTTAGGAAAATACTCGGGTTTCTTCTCAGGTTCTTTCCTACATACTGGACAGGTTAAAAACAAATATTAAACAACATGTGCTTAATTTAAAAAGACATGAAAATAGCTCCCAAGTGTTAAAAACATATTATATAGCATCACTGTCTAGAAACTACTCTACCATTCCTAAGTTTGGAGTCAGAAAGATTTTGTTTTTGAAGTCTGCCAGTAATGTTGCTAAATAATATTGCAATTTAAAATAACTGGTTTCTAGTTAAATATATACTAAAAATTTATTTATTTCTGAAATGGCATTATTCCAGGCTTTAGTGTCACGTGATCTTTTAGAAATACTTGCTCAATAAAAAGCACTGATTTCTTACTGTCCCCAAAGTTTTGAATGGTAGCATAAATGAAAAGTTTAAAACCTTGATTGCTTTCTCTACACTTTTTCACCCACTGATCTCCACGGAGGCAGCACAAAGCTTCACATTCATGGAGAAGAAACAGCTATAAAGTAGATTTATTGCATAGGACTCTTCACTTATTCACTTATTAAAAACAATGCTATCAAGAGGAATAGCTCACGTTTCTTGTATAATGACACGAGAGAAAACAGCCAT
>JAUMHI010000055.1:11935417-11952357 GCA_032359435.1 Enteromius unitaeniatus
CTGTATAATGTGTATTTAAAACATATATAAAAAGCCTGTTGTTTAAATTTATTGTAAAGTTTAATTTACTGCTGAATATAGCTTTCAGAAAGCTGGCTATATACACTACCGTTCAGTGTATTTCAGTAGTTAGGGATCAGTGGGATTTCTTTTAAAATACTTTTGATTCATTTGGTTTGTCTGTGCTGAATAAAAACCAAAGTAAAAACATTTATGATGTTTAAAAGGATTTCTACTTCAACTTAATTCAACATAATTAAGAAATGTCTATTTAGCATAAATAAATTACATTTAAATACTGTATATTATAAAACAGTTCTTTTACTGCACAAATATTACCGTTTTTATTTTTGATCACATAAACGCATCTTTGCATAAGAGACTTTTTTTAAGATCCCAAACGTACATAGTTTGAGATGCTCAATTCAGTTCCCTCATGTACACACATGATTGAACAACAATAAACCAGACTTGACTTGACTTGCCTGAACATCCTGAGATACTACACGAGTGGGGAAAATGTCAGTGAGTGAATGCTTGTTTATGAAAGTGCAAGTCACCTGGCACTGAGGATGCCGCTGTACGTATGCAGCTGTTTGAGGAAACCTTCATTGGGCTGCACTATAGGCCGTCTTTCTCTCACGTGGTTGAGGGCTTGGTCTAATGTCCAGCCCTGGTGCTTCATCAGGTAAGCAATTACTGTGGAGGCAGAGCGAGAGACGCCCATCTTACAATGCACCAGTATGGCCTGTCCACTCTTCCTGTATCATCATCAGTACAAAACAACAACATATTAGAATGAGACAGAGCACCAAGACCGTCAGTCCTGTGTGCTTAAATATAAACCAATGCATTTAAGAGTCAGGGTAGGCAGACTGGAAATAGGGAAATAAATTAGAGGGAAATAAATTAATGAATATGCTAAATGAAGTCTTAAAATCTAAAACTGCAAAAAGGTTTCTGTGGCTAGGTTTAGGGTTGGTTGTTAGTTCAGTATAAAAACAATAGAAGTCTATCAAAGTCCTCACAAATATAGTAAAAACATGCATGTGTATGTGAGTTGAGTACCTTGCTTCACTGATGAACATGTATGTGTTCTTCCAGTATGAGAGTAGATCGGTTGCTTCCACATCATAAACTCTAATATTCATATAGGAGAAGGATTCTGGGAAAAAGTTGTCAATCTCCATGGTAACATTCAGGATGTAGCCCACACTATCAAAAAGCATAAAAAAAATTTATTTGTCTGCTGCAAAAAAAATTTTAATTTAAAAAGGAAAACATATTTAAATGATTTTAAGCAAAAACATTAAATTATCTTTAATAATTTAATTGGTATACTTGTTCTTTTGTAGTTCTTCAAAGTTGGCAGCATTCCACTCGGAACCCTTTTTTAGGAAAAAAGGACAAACAAATGATGGTGTATTTCGAACAGTATAGTAGACGAGGTAAAATGTCAACACCCACCAAATAAAGGTAGTCCAAGATTCTGGAAGGTTTGTCCATCTGTGCCATTGTGACCATCATCTCATTGTCAATATATTCTTTGTAGTCCTTCATATCTATGCCTATTCTGGTTTCCAGGGATGTTCGCACCTACAAACACGCAGAGAGAGTGACTATAGCTCAACTGTATGGTGCTAGAAATTCCAAGATCATGGGTTTTTCATATAAATCACACTGAATGGCAAGTAATATGATATACAATGCCTACAAACACCAAATCAACCTTCTCACTAAATTATTGCCTAAATGCAGCTGCATGTTCATATCACAAAGATTCTTTGGATAAGACAACAAGCCTGGGCACATTACCTTTGAGTAAGTTCTAGAAAAAGAGTGTCTTTAAAAAGGTTTGTCCTGAGGCTTGCACTACTGTTTAATAATTTTTTTTAAACAAATTCATATGTTTTTTTTTTATTCAGCAGGGGCCCGTTTAATTTATCAAAGTGACAGTAAAAACATTTATAATAATAAAAAAAAAAAAATCAAAAAATTAAAGTTAGAATTTTTCAGCAAAAAATGTTTCTTGAGCAAAAAATCAGCATAATGGAATGATTTCTGAAGGATCATGTCACTATGAAGATGGGTGTAATGCCTGTGAATTCAGCTTCACCATGAATAAAATTAAATTATATTTTAAAATAAAAAAAAATAATAATTAAAAATGGTAATGATTTCACAGTTTCACAATATTAATATTTATGTTTTCTTTAAATGGTTAACATTAAAACATTATTTCAAATGTAAAAAAAATATATAAATACATCTCACCAACCCAATAAGTTTATGTTGTGTACTTTGAAAAACCTTAAAGAGGCATATTAAATAAATCCTGTCCACACAGACTGAAAATAAGCTGCAAGAACATGCAAATTGTGCAATGTTTTGCAACTCGTTTCAATGCAATACTGGCTTTGCAAAGTGCCTGTTATGGAAGGATGGCAGCAAACCCACAAAAAAAAAAAAAAAAAAGTTGTTGCGTACATTTGCAAAAAGTTAACCTATCATAACATACTATTAAAAAAAAGAAAAGAATAATGTACAGGGTTTTTATTTTCTGTACTGATTTTTAACAGGTGTTTTTTGAGTGTATATATATATATATATATATATTTTTTTTTTTTTATCCATCAGGAACTGACTGGCCATGAAAAATGGTCTATACGTAACCAGAGGGAAGAGCTTGGTGACATTGTGGGACACTGTTTGAAAAGCAGAGTAAAGCCATACTCTCTTTCATTTTACCTGCTTTGAGGTAATGTTTTCCAAGTCCTCTGTCCTCATGATATCTCGAAGTTGGGCTTTGATCTCCTTCTCCACTGACTCTCGATTTGACGATGAACGTGCTCCGGTGGCCCTCCTGACCGACTCCAGGCCAGTCATAGCCGCCCATTCATTAAGGCAGTGCTGGTCAGATTCCACATTCTCTCTGTAATGTTGTGCCCACTCCATCCCACAACCTGGTATGACAGCCCCACGCACGGCCCGTTCACAGCAGCCATGCAGTGCCTGCAACACGGACCTTGAGCAAAGTGAGAGTGACATACAAGAGACAGCTGTGAACAAACCACAAACACGTTTACAATTCACAGAGCTAACTTGGAGGCTTTAGGCAAATGTCTAAAAGGGTACATGTAACTGAATACAGACCAGAATAAAGACAAATAGCAAAAAAGCATTACAAGTGAAAACAAAGATTTAAGTATGTGTAGGCTGCAAGGCCGAAGTCACACTGCATGCCGTTAATGGTGGACGAAATTCATTGTTTCCTCAGCATTTCCTGCTTTAAACCTTACCACATCGTCTGAATGGACACAGGCTTAAAGATTCGTGTCACTTCTGCAGATGTCACACTGAAACCTCTGTAAGAGAACGAGTGAAACAAGCTGTCAGAAAAGCAGAACTCTGGGGCTGAGGCTTTAACAGTGTCTAAAGTTCTGCAGAGCTGTGCAGACAAACTAGAAAGTGAAAACCTTTCCATTTAAAACCAAGCATAGTTTTATTTTGTTCTAAATGTTAGTTACTTTCATTTTACATTCAGTTCAGATATATTTACTTATGATGATAACAGGGAAGGCCAAAACATCAAATGTTTGCACTTATGAGAATGATTTAGTCTTATGTTCTTACCCATCTCCATCGAGGTAAACCTGTGTGTCACTCCATATTGGCAAGACAAGTCCAATAGTGCACTCATCACTGTAGAGCAGTAAAGAGATAAATGAGATGCATGTTAAAGTTTCTTGAAAGGCTTATTCAGCAAAAAAAAAAAAAATTGCAAAACAACTTCACAGAAGAAATAAAGTATTGCAGACTTGGAATGAAAAGTGAAAAGTGAAGCAGTATAATGTCAGAAATGTCAATTTAAGCTGAACTGTCCCTTTAAAACATGGGCATCGGGTAAAATAGCTGCGCATTCCATTTCCAAAAAAGTAGAATGTTAAAAAAAAAAAAAAACTCCTTGATTCAACTGTGTTTGTGAACAGATGCAAAAAAAAAAAGCAACAGTTTTTAGTCTATAAAACAATAGATATACAAATATTTAATATGTATGTGTCACATACAAATTAATATTTCTGCATCTCGTATGAAACGCAATTAATGATTACTTAAAATTTTTGTTTATTAAGACGTGCTACCTGTTTAACCCTGGGAAGTCCATGCCAAGCAGCAGACTCTCTTGTTTCTTGTCAAGCGTGCAGACTACAAGTAAATACCTCACTCTGAGTGGGCACACTGACTCCAAACGCACAGCCTGAGGAAGGGAGAAAGAGAAATTCAGGTACATTGTACTTGAATCAAACAAAGAAGTCATTAAAAATTACAGAGCAATTACAATGGGACCTGTTCTATTATTAGAATTCAAGCACAGCACCCATGCAATATGTTCTATTTTCTTATTTTTAGATACACATATTTACAAGCTGTATTTTGTGTAACTTTATTCTTCAAGTCAAAACAAAGCATTTCTGCACAGAAGATAGAACAAACTGCAGTGTCTCCAGAAACCACATTGCAGAACTTGTGACGTTGCATATGCAAAACACAGGCACTTCCATTAATCGGTCTCAAACTGCCAGGAAATGGTGTAAATGCATGAGGTATTTTCATATCCATTGATTTTCAAGTCATTTGTGATTTTAAAATTCATTTTGTAGAGGCTGTCTTTAATGGGCTCATATGATGTTGCTAAAAAGAACGTTATTTTGTGTAATTGGTTTATGTGATTTAGGGTGCAAAACACATTATTTTCCAGTTAACGTTACTCTACATTTTTGTTTCTTCTCTAAGCCCTGCCTCCCGAGTTTGATACTTTTTTGGTACCGACCGAATTGTGCACATTAATTGTGCATACCAAGTGCTTGTAACACTATAAAAAGAAAGGAAAATTTGAAATCATATGACCCCTTTAATTTGGAGACCCTGTACATAGAAAAGCATGGTATTAAAATAAGGTTGAGAAAAACCTAACCAGTTTGACTGTGTCTTCTGGTCGTAGTAATGAAATCATTGCATGCAAATGTCTGCGTTGAGTGTCAGAGGCTCTGCCTCCTTGCCTAGGACCGAGCAGAGAGGGTAAAGTTTCTTCATGTAATCCCTCCCTCTCTTCCTCTTCCACCAGGAGCACTGCCCCCTTAACCAGGGCGAAACTTTCTCTGGTGTGCGGAAATAAAAAATTAATCAGTTACGCATTTCTGAACGAAACACTATATACGCTAAAACATACATGCATGATTAAAGCTGTATCACAAACAATCACCTTTTCTGAAGTCTTCCTCTTCTTGGAATAGGCTCATCCTAAAAACACAATTAGTAAAAAAAAAAACATTTAACAATTAGTAAAACAAATTTTAGAAGTTACAAGACATTATAAGACTCTGTAAATTCTAAGATTAGTCCAGAGAACGGTGATTTTTAAGAATGGGCGGTGGGTGAATTGATTATGTGATTCACTTGATAGCTAACAGACATCAGGAGATTCTGCTTGACTCCTCTGGATCAAGTGCGTGCTATTTGCCAAAACAGCTCAATAAAAACTTGCACCTGGGAAGGGCTTATTAGCCTTTTTTTTCACCCATAACTCACTCTGAGATGAGTGACTGGGTAAAAAAAAAAATAGAAAAAAAGGAAACCCGTAAACACAATGACAAGGCGTTTTGACAAAATTACCAACTGTAATGCAGTATGATAAGACACTGAGGAAGCACATACTAAAGACGATAAACAGACAGAAAGAAATCGGGTGGAGATAGGAAGACAGCGAGAAGGACACCAAAGGGGCTGTTATCAGTGCTTGTATGGAATGAAAGAGGAGACAGTAACATTACCTGTTATGTGACTGACGTGTCCAGACAGAGACAAGAAGAAAAAGAAGAGAGAGGGTGGAGAGGAGGGGCAATGAGGTTTTAGGTTAAAGCTCCAGTTAGACTTTACTCAAAATAGTCTGAACAGTGTTTTATAGAAGAAACATAGTTTGCATGGGTTACTCTGGGTAAAAAGAAAACTTGTGTTATATCATAAATACAAAGCCTACCAGTAAACCAATAGAGACAGAGAACGATTACTTGGCATTGTCCAGTAACTCTCAAGAACAGCCATAAAAGTTATCAGGCATTCTTCAGCAGAATCCTCATATATTCCTTGGGCTTTTTTTGGAACAGCGTGAAATGGATTCTCATATTTGCAGCAAATTTGGAAAGCTGTTGGAGCGCTACCAAGAAGACATTCCTCCTAATTATGCATAAACTTGTGTACAGAAAAAAGGTGTAGCGTAACTGGACACACATGGAGGGAGTGGGAGTAGGGTGAAAGAATGTGTGGAGAACTGCAACTGACGCACAAAACGTTTAGATCGTCTTTCTTTAGCATTTTAGAAATGAACACTTCCATCAGGCTTAATAAAACTCACCGGTGTCGTGGAAATAGACGGCGTTCTGTGCAAGGTCAGCAAAGCCATTCCACAGCCGGTTATCCTGCTTTACCACCGGCAGACGAGTCAGGGCAGCTCAACTGAACGCTTGAAAGTCTACTGGGTTGAGCAGGAAAAGAAAAGACAAATAAAACAAACTGACGGACAGTACTACATCTGTACACGAAACACTAAAAGATCAGCCAACTATACACCCTTTCTACAAAAAGGGAACAAAACAGGGCCTGAAATGATTTGAACAAATATTTTAAGAACTAAGAGAAGGGAAAATGCTTATACTTCAGAAAGTGCTTATCATCAACTGCTTTTATTTGGAGTTTCACCCTAAAACGAAACTTACAATTTCAAAATACAAGTATTTTCTTTCCTTGGAAGACGGAAAGTGATATGTGGGACTGAATATGGTAATAATATCAGTTATTAGTTCATATTAAACATGATGTTTTAATGTTTATTAAAATGTAACACTGTAGTACGGTTTTAATTATCACATTATTTCACATACAAGGTCAAGACCTTTAAAGTGGAAACAAATTCTCATTTTTATGAGAGGATACAAATAATAAAGTAATAATAGACACCATTTCTTGTATTTACTAGGCGTCTAAACAATATCAACTAAATTAATGTGTGGCTTTAGAAGTCAATAAACGCATAATTAGTGCATAATAGTGTAACGTGTCATAAATTCCCAAAACATAACTAATATCACGCAATGTAACAGATGACCGAAATTACACTCAGTCAAATGCTTCTGCGGTCTAAGATGGAGACATGCCGTGCATTTCTTCGCCATATCCATGACACACACTAATACAACGAGCAACCTTATCATGCATTGTCTGAAATATCACTAAATGTTTTCGATATGTCTAATATGGGGACGAGGCTTGTAATTATAGCGTAGTAACGACGCGTACCGATTCAGTCCACAATCTCGCAGCCCAAGCGTTTAGCTGCTTTACATGACAAACTTGTAATCTTTACATTTCATAAATGCCTCGATAAAGCATGCCACATACCTACTGTCCTGCTAATACGTCTCTAGGCTGATGCTTTATGCTTATGTAGCTCCAGCACAGCTGTGTTTTAACCAACAACGGACTCGAGGCTTGTCATTTCCAGTTCCTTAAGAAGAGCAAAGGAGGGCGGATGAAACATGGAGAGCTCGCTTTACCTGCTGCGCTGAAACGACAAGGATTCCCTCCTAACTGTTTCTTCCTCGAGAAATCGCGTTAGTTATTTTGATGCTATGACCACAACTTTTGCATTGGTTCAAAATCCATTTAAAGGGGAAGGTAGAGTACTATAGCGTGAAACCAGGAAGACTTATTCTCGGCCGAGAAAAGTAAATGTGCCCTTAAATGGAAGAGGCGGATCGGGAGTAATGCGCCTATTAAAGCGACAGAGACCAATTTAGTTGATCTCAGGAAGGATAACGTAATGTCTTATTAAATGACAATACTGTTATAGAAATGGAGTAACAGCTTGACAGCTTGGTGTCATTTACGATCTAAAAAAGGATAAATGATGTATAAGTTACATGAGGACAATTTAATAACAGCAAATTGTAAATAAAAATACAACGCTAAAAACCAAAAGCAAAAGTTAATAAAGTAATATTTTCAGTGTCCTACCAACAACAAAATGTATCCAAAAAGGTCCAAAATGCTGTACTGTCTGCAACACCTGTCACGTTGTGTGTAGTACAAGAAATGTAGCATAATGTTACCTGCAAAAAAACACAAGGTTGTGAAATCATTCCTGGGAGGAACCGCGACAAGAAGTGTTTGCATAGCCAAACCTCACACAACTAAATAAACCGGCATCATCTTGCAGTTGGGAAAGATGAATTGTAAGGCCTCGTTTTTATTTGTGCAATAGTTATCTTCAGACAGTGCTTGAATTAAACTGGACCCATGTGTGATAGCCAGCAGGTGTGCAGAGGATAACTAACGCTTAACAGAAACATTATATTTCAAGACATAAGAATAGCATTTGAAATGATGGCGCATTCACACAACGGATGGAGATTAAGTACTGAACTCACATTAGTAAGAGGTTTTCTGTAGAGAAGTGGCACTGCTATTCCGTCCACGAGCGAGGTAGCCCCGCCCCTTTAGCCACGTAGTAGGGCACGCTGAGTGCAGCAGCGTTCAACTTATTATTTATTTATGTACTTTTTATGTCTGCGCTAGAGGTAGAAAAAAACCCCCGCCAGATTCCTTTAAAATACTGAATAATTAAGGCCGTTGTAAGGAAGATTTTAAAACTGTTTCAAAATGTATTTTGCGATTCAAGAAATTTCAAGATAAAATATGCACATTTTACCTTCTAAATCAAAATTAATTTCTTTGTCTTGCCAACCCTGAAGTATACTTAAAGAGTTTGGGCAAAAGGAATTAGAAAATACCTACTACTTAAAAAAAAACAAATGAAGAGTTCGGATAAAATTCTCTGTATGTGCAATTTTAAATTTTCGCCTAAAATAAACAAAAAAAAAATCAGATTCACAAAAGTCAAAATATCATAAAAGTGAAATTACTGAAGACAAATAGGAGCCTGTTAAAATTGTTTTTAAATGATTCAGTATTTTCTAACTCCTTTTGATATTGTAACTACAGCGTAGAAAATTATTTTATAGACCTTTTTGGCCAGAGTTTCAAGATAATGTAGCTGCAGTGCCACCCTCCGTCCAAGCACAGAAGAGTTACATGTCCGACTAGTGGAAGAAATCTGTGATGAGATGAAGGAGAGACGCCAGTCGTCTAAAGGCTGCGTGGGATTCACTGCTTGGGACTAAGCTCTGTGAAGAACGATTACTTTGGAAAAAGCAATATATTCTTTAGTTTAAACATTCCGTTTTTAACATTTATATCCATATTTCGGCCTTTCAGCTAATGCAATGTTTAAATTAATTGTTCTTTTTGTTGAGTTGTGCATCATTTGTCAGTCTCTGGGTGATAGCGCTGAGGGTAAGAGATCTTTATATTCTCTTTCTTCTGTGAAAGTGTAATCGTCTCTGGTTTAAAGTTATTTTTGTAAAGCTGAGCATAAGGCTTTCAACATTTCAGCTGTGTTTACCCTTGCACTGAAGTTACGGACTATCAGGTCTAAGTGGAGAAATGGAGATTTTATTTGATCTTTTAGGAATGAATAGAATGTAAGCTGAATAATAGTATGCAGGCTAAAGTGAAAGACTAACCTTTTAAACCTTTTTAGTCGTGCTCCTTTTGATTCTCCAAACCTCACAGTCTCGCACTTTTGTCTTCGAAGATCCTGATTCATAAATAATTCAAACTCCAGGGGAATAAGTCGCTTACATTTGGCCAAGAGTACTAGACATAAACACTGTTTCATCCATTAAGCGTTAAAACATTATTAACATGTTCACTGTTTGATTAATGATGTTCATGCATACCAACAGACCTAATTATAACCCAGTGACCCAGTAAATGACTGAGTGTGAGGTCACAGAGCCCTAATTTGACCTTCTAAAGGAACAGCTTTACCTGTGTCAAGTTTGGGTCGAAGGCCAAACAAACCATAATAATATCTGGCCAGGTACCGTATATGCTGTTCAAGTGAACAGACTGACTGCTCATAAGAATTTACATATTTTGTGATTACAAGAGCGGTTTGGCTTTCTGCAGTCCCAAATAGTTTGTGAAAATGAGAACAATATTTTCCTCACACAAATTGGAAAGTTTTCCCTTGAGGAGAGCTACATAATGTTTTCCAGGTACCACAGCAGTGCGGGTATTGACAAACGTTGAGTCACAGCCCTGGTATGTTACAACTCTGTAGACAGCTGCAGTCAGTCTCCATGCAAATTCTGCATTTATATATTTTAATAAATATGATTTAAAAAGTCTATACATCGCATTTCCTTGCCTAAAGCCCAAGACTCTGGGATAGGCTCTAGCTTCCTCTGGTCCTACACAGGACAAATGATTTGTAAATTCAAATTGGATTGATATTTAAATTGAGATCCCTCTAGGCCTGGCAACATCTTTGCATACCGTTATTCTCTTTTCATATCATTGGCTTAGACTCAGATATTCCTGTGCTCAGACATGTCTCAATCTTTTACTTAGAAGGCAATGGTGAGTTGTAAGTATATACTCTGTGACTCAATAAATATCCATCCATTCGTCAGTAGCTGCTTGTTCAGTGACTGGATTCTATCCCGGCATGACTGTGGATGAAGGAAAAACCCTAGACAGGTAATTAGCTGCTAGTATTAGGTGAACTTCTGCTTAGAAAATGAGTGAAATGTAAAACTTTTTTTCTCAAGCATGGAAAAGTACAAAAACAACACCAAGCCTGGTGAGACGGTTTCTACACATTTATTTTCAAAGATCCTAATCTAGCAAACATGGACTTGGAAACCCTGACTTGGCTGGATCTTCAGTTTTCATCACCTTTTGGCAAATGTTTTTTTGACATTGGTTCTGTCCTAGATTTCAGCTGCCATTCTGTACAGTACTGAACTTTGAAAGCTGACTTCTAAATAAAATCTTCTAAAGAAAATCTTTTCTAAATAGTTTTCCTGAAATTATCCATACATTTCAGCTTATGGTAAACAATACGTTTTCAAGAGTTTTATGTATGTAAAACCTGGGGAAAAACCGTGTGTCAGTGGAAAGAATGATGATGGTGGTTGTGCTGCTTGGAAGCAAAAACAGGGGGGTTGGGGATATTTTTCTCTACTGCTGAGGCTGCAGGATACTAATGATGCAGCTGATTTGCTGCTATGATGTGCTGGCCAATATTTTGACTCAGTCTTTTGGAATATAACTTTTAGAAGACTTTCTGATATCAAAGCTTCAGGTTTTATTATGTTTGCTCTTAGGCTCAGCATCTCACCATGGCACCAATGAAGTTCATGAGGACGAGACTTACTACACCCCTCAGTTGGACTACAAACGTAAACATGTGCACTAATTATACAATATAAATAAATGTGAAATGCCGCATTTACTTTAAAAAAACATTTTTTCCACCAGATCCGCAGTGGTGCCATGTACTTAAGCTGTCCAATGGGGAAATTTCCTGTTCTTCTCCTCGAGGCGGGCACCATCGAGGCTCACTTGGAACTCGCTGTTTGCTCTCCTGCATTCGAGGATATAAACGGATGGGACGATCATCTGTGCAGTGCATGCCCAACCGCCGCTGGTCTGGATCCGCCGTTTGTCGAAGTAAGTACACTTAAAAGGTTTCATAATAATTGTGTCACAAAACTAACTCTTTGATTCCATAACAAACATGTATTTGGCAGCTGCTGCAAAGTCCCTTTAACCATGTGTTTATATTATGTCTGAATTTTAGAGATACGTTGCCATGTTCTGCCTCTGATTGACCATGGTATGTACAGTTGCACCCGTGGTTTTGTGGTAGACTCCAGGTGTGACTACACCTGCTATGAAGGCTACCAGATTGAGGGAGATCGCTACCGGATGTGCCAAGAAGAGGGAACATGGAGTGGCACAGAACCGACATGTGCAGGTAAATTTGGAAATCTAGTCTAATGTACTTATTGATTAATCAATCACAGATGCCATTATTTTTTAATTCAAAGAGAAGACTTTGTAACATTAAATAAAAATTGCATTGTTTCAGATCATGACCCCCCCAAACTGAAATGTCCTTTGTCCAGAGTGAAGGTAGCAGAACCAGGAAAACTAACTGTTATGGTTTCATGGGAGCGTCCTGTTGCTAAAGACACCGCTGACAGATCACTTCAGTATGTGCTTTCAATTTTTTTCCAATGTCCTGTGTCCAAGAAACAACCGGTAAACTGCATTTGTCATCTTTTAACAGGGTCTTGCGAAACGGACTGGAGTCTGGATCTGACTTTCCTGAAGGAGTACATGTAATTCGATATAAAGTCTCTGACCAGGCTCGCAACACAGCCACATGCAAGTTTACAGTGCACGTTGAAGGTGAAGACAGTATACAATTCTGAGTGTTAAAGAGAAAGCTCACTCAAAAATGAAAACGGTGTCATCTTTTACTCACCTTCATTATGTCAGAACATAAATATTGGACCCCACAGACGTAGTTTCATTTATTGGACCGAAATATCTTTGGCATTTATCAGAAGAAATAAAGCCACGAGTCACTGATAACAGAATTAAATTTTGGGGTTAGAACCATGCCTTTAACTGTAATTAACATTATTAATATGCGAGACTTGAGGTTTGAACTTAATTCTCTAAATCCAGTCAGTTGTACTAAATGGTGGTATATATGCCTTAAACCAAAATGTTCTTTCCCTCAGTGAGACGATGCCCAAAGCTAAAGCCACCTATGCATGGCTATCTGACATGCTCATCTGACGGCAATAATTACGGAGCTGTATGTGAATACCATTGTGATCCTGGCTTCGAAAGGACAGGTTTTGCAACACGTGTTTGTCAGCTCAACCGCAGCTGGTCTGATGAAGCTGCTAATTGTATATGTGAGTATGTGGTTGAGGTTTGATTTAACAAATTCAAACACTTTTTCCTGAGTGACACATTTGCTTTTTCTTTTAGTAATGGCAATTAAAACGGACGTCAGGTCTGCTGGTGCTCTGCTTGACCAGTTTTACGAAAAGAGAAGGCTTCTTGTCGTGTCCACCCCTGACAACGCTAACCAGAAGTACAGGCTTCAGAATATTATGCTGCAGGTAGGACTGTACTTTTTGGAATAAATGAAAAATCATCTTGAATAAGGAGAGTAGTTACAGTGCATAACTACTGTATATGACTGTGGGAATGTTCTGACACAGAAAGCTGAGTGTGGTCTTGAGCTGCGACATGTGACAGTGATCGAGCTGTTAGGAACTTCACCTCGTGCAGTGGGCCGCATCAAAGAAAAACGACTAGATCCTGAAGTCATAGAGGGTCTTAGGTAACTTACCAAGTATCTACAGTAGTGTTTACATGCTAAATACTGTATACGTAACCATTGTATTTATAGGATTGGAAGTCACACCAGCAGGTGACTGTAATATTACAAATACACATTAAATGTACATAAAGGTCCTGCAGGTTCCAAATTGATCAAATCCAATACTAATTTAAGCTCTCTCATTGTATATCAAGTTACATGGGATTAAACTGGATTTAATGCTGATTTTAAATTTGAGCAGAAACATACTGACCAGTCTATTTTCTATTAAAGACCAGGCCATATTTTGATTAAAGCCACATGACAATTTTGGACAAAATACTTCCATGAGGTTTTGCAACAACAGTGACTATGCTGAAAGAAAATGTTTGGCTGATTCTCTCCACTGTGCATGTGTGTTTCCCATCTAAATGTGGTTTTCATGTGTTTGTATGTATCAGACAGGCACTGTATATATCTACAGCATATTTCACCATGGTGCTGCTGGATGATTATGGTGTGGATCGGGAGCGCTTTGTTAACCCCACTACCTCTGATGAGCTCTACTCGTATGTAGACGAGTATCTCCTCACAGAGGAGGAGCTAGAGAGGCTGGAGATGAACAGGGACTTCTGTGACTGACCTCGGGCTGATCAACTCCTGATGTGATTTTGTGGGTGGGAGTTTCTTTATAGCGACAGACACCTCGAGAGCCCGTTTCCTACACAAACAATTATTTGAAACTACACACTGCTATGGATATTGTTGACAGAGAATCACAGCTGGATATGTGATTTAGACTGGAACAGCTTTTAATCTGCAAGTGGAAAAGTGCCATGTGAGGACGTACAAGATATTCAAATATTCTGAAAACCATCTATAATCGAGTGCACAGCACACAATGTGGATTCTTAAAAAGTATTTAATATTTATTGAATGCTCATTTTCATAGATCCTAAAAAGAAGTTGCTCACAATGGAGTAAATCAGCATTATGACGTTAAAATACATCGCGTTTAAACACGTAAATCCTTTTAGGCCATTTATCAAGTGCACGTTTAAGACCAAAGTGTTATTCAAAATTAAAATATTTAGAGTCTCCATTTTTAAGAACAGTATTCAAATGTTGTTGTACTTCAAAACATCCATTCAGCTGCAACATTTATAAGAAATAAATATAATTGACACACACACTGCACATTTCTACATTATTTGAGAACTGCCTTAAACGTTTAAAAATATAAAAGCATTTTATGCACGGTCATATGCATTAATCTAAAATATTACTGTGATGCATTAATATTGTCATACTGCGCAGCTGTAACATCAAACACACAGATGTTGTGAAATGCGTAACCCCTTGTCCTGAAAATGGCTTTAGGGGAGGTATTGCGCAATGTCCTTACTTGCCCTTTCCCATGGACGAGCGCAGTTGAAAAGTGCCCTCTGCCCAAGAGTCAGGGTACTGCATCATCTTCCTCCACAGCAAGATCTCCTCCCCGGTGGAGTCTGCCACCCACTCTTCCTTCCCCTCTTTGATAGTCACTGTGAAAACATTTGAAAAATGTATCACTCTTTCCACAGAAATATTAAGCAGCACAACTGTTAACATTAAAAATAATATTTCCTGAGCACCACATAAGCATATGCGAAATGATTCCCGAAGGATCCTGAGACACTGAATACTAGATAACTGCTAAAAAAAAAAAAAAATCTGTTTTGCCATCAGTAATATATTTTAACACTTTTAAATTTATTAAAAATAGAAAAACATTTTAATTTGCAGAATTATTTCACAATATTACTGCTTTTACTTTATTTTTTAGCTCTTGCTAAAAACTTTGTATGGTATATATCGTCAGCTGAAGTTTTACCATCACTGAAACACCTGAACGGTATTACTTTAACACAATCCAGTAAGTTAAAAGCTTCTGAACGGATTTCAGCACAATATGTAGCAGATGCTCTTACCTCCTCCCAAGCTGAGGCGAACTCCTCCCAGGAAATCGTTGCTATGCAGGGTCTCTCTGTCCCAGATGGTGAGCTCCAGACATGCATCATTCAGCTGCTCCAAACTCAGGCCGGTGTATATAAATGTGTGGTCATAGTTTGGATTCTTTGTCTTCTTCACTACTGGAGTCTTCTTCTTTGAGGAAGACTTGTTCTTTGATGGAAGCAGATAGCTAAAAGGACAGAGTTATTAGTAGAAATAAACAAACAAGGGCCTTTTTAAAACAAAACAGATGTTCGCATACCCTTTCACAAAGGAATCACATGTGCCTCCAGCTTTCGTGGCTGTTAGATTTTTGGCCTCTTTGATCAACACGTGCAGCTCAGCACCATCTGTGGGTTTGGTCTTTTTTCCTTCAGTAGAGAATAGGTGGCATCATTTACCATGCAACACAAGCTAAAGACATTTTAGAGACATGTTAACAGTTTTCCCCTAACCTTTTCCATTGGAGTCCTCTGCGTGTGTCTTATTTGCTGTGACATACTTCAGCGAAATCACCAGCTCTCCCTTGTACTGATCAAATGGAGATGCTAGCTGGGTAGCTGCCTATTAAGACAAACGGGAGGCAGAAGTAGAGATACAAAGATGGTTCACTCCTATCCAAAACGAACTGTAAAAACTGCAATGCGCAATATGGCAGAATAGCCCCACCTTTTAATGAAAGAGCCAATTGCTGATTAATAAAGTCAATCAGCGCAGTGACCATTAGGTTGATGATACACTGGGCAACTTTTTGAGCAATTTTGGGAAATGTTGCCATCAATAGACAACCAGGTCTTACAAGAGATCTAAAATATCCAGATAGAAATGTTACACATTCTCAATGTGAAAGTGTCCAAGCAACATTGCTCTATAAAAGTATGTTTCTCAGAAAAACTAAAAGTTGCCCTGTGTATCATCAGCATTAGAATCTCCAGCTCCCATAAAATCCCGAGCTTATTTTTAATAAAAGCTTGTTTTCAAATGCGCATTGGCTGGTCTAGCTTAAGAAAGAAAAAAAATAAGCTTTAAATTGATATTTGAACAAAAGCAGCAACATTCATGGATCATATCAGATTTTGTTGTGGATTTGTTGATTTTAAATCTTCACAGAGTGAACAGACTTTCCTTGAAAGAGACTTAACCATAAACACTAAAGAAAACAACAACATGAGCACAGTACGGTGACCGGGATGGCCACGACATTAACTCGTGAGAACGTGGCCTCGAGTTTATTGCGTAAACAAACCTGCATGACCATAGCAACCCAGGATTATCAGAGATGGATTCAGTATTATTTTATTTTGAATTAATATTAAATATTATAAAAATTATTGTATTATTAAAAAGTATTTCATCATTTTTTTTTAATGTTTTCTTAAAAGCCCTATATAAATAAAGCTAAATGTATTTTTTTCATATAAATTATTATATTGCAAGCAGTGTAGGCTAAAAACCATTTATATTAAGTTTATACAAGACAACATTTTTACCCATCACAGTCTTGCTAGCTTTGTGTAATCATCATCAACAACAACAGTATTTTAAGCCTAAGTCCCCCCCCACCTTTATTTAGATACATATAAAAAAAAATATATATATATATATATATATATATATATATATATATATATAATATACA
>JAUMHI010000055.1:11952457-11994543 GCA_032359435.1 Enteromius unitaeniatus
CACTTTTAACAATACAGATTGTAGCAAAGCACTGAACATTATCAAGTAGAAGAACAGAGTGATGGTAATGTATAATGGCCAGATTAAACGGTTTATTTATCAAATGCAGAGATGGTCTCTGTGGTCAAGACGACGATAAATCACTAGAAATCAGGTGTCCCCAACTAAGCAAGCCAGAGGAGACAGTGGCAAGGAACCAAAACTCCATCCATGAGAGAATGGGGAAAAAAAACCTTGGGAGAACTAGGCTTAGTTGGGTCCAGTTCTCCTCCGGCCGGACGCCCAGCACCTAAATTCACTGAGGAATGAATCATTCATTTTTATTTGAAAATGAAAACACAACATGCTTTGCCCATTTATTATCACGCACGGGCATAAACAGTTTACAATCATAAAGTATACGAGCAATAACTACACAGAACGTTAATTAGGTATACACCTATACTCCAGGAAAAAAATAAATCTAAAAAACAAGTTAATATAACAGAAGAAGAAGAGTATACAAATAGTTAATTAAATGTTTAATGTAATAATGTTTTAAACATCTCTGATAATCCCAGGTTGCTATGGTCACGCAGGTTTGTTTACGCAATAAACTCATAGCCACGAGAAAAATATGTTGTTCCCGCACCATATAGCATCTCGAGGCCACGACATAAGGATGTCGTTACTTCGACAAAACGATCTAGTGGCCACGACCTAATATCATGTTCCCACGAGTTAATAAGACATTCCCACGTATTATTATCTCGTGGCCACATCATATTAACAAGTTCTCATGAATTAATATGTCGTGGCCATGACAAAACTAAGTGAACCGAAGACGTCCCCTCCAGGTCACCGTAGTACAGTGACCTATTGCTGTAGCATTTAAAAAAACAAAAAAAAAAAAAACACAAAAACAAACCTTTCCTCTAAGAGCCATACACTTTTGATGTGCCGAGTCAATATCATGGCTATCCATTGGTAACTCCACCTCACCCAGAAAGGCATTGTGCCCAAAACGATCATAGTGCCAAACTGAGAGTTGCAGTGTTCGAGTCATGAGCTGGGTGCGGCTGATGGGATACTAAAAACAAACAAGCACAAGACAGGCTGTCACTATAAAATAAATTAAAGTGAGGGGTTACCATGTAGGAGCTTTGGCCAGTTTGTGTGAACTGTGCATGTTGTTTGCTTTGTATTAAAATGGGCCAAGCATATGAACTAATATTTGTCTGATTGTGACTCTGTGATAACAGTGTACTTATCTTCTCGGTCAATACAAAGCCCATTCGAATCCTGATGCTAGTGTGCAGTGTTGTAATTACCTGCCATTAAAGCAAAGCATATAGACTTTAGTGTTTCTGTTATTACCCACTGGTATCAGTTTCTGATAGTATTTGCTGTTCTGAACCATGAGAAATTAGTTATTTTGGTTTTGCTTGGAATCAATTTATTGAAAAGAATTGAAAACTATACCTTCAGTGTTTCCTTAAAACTGGGGTTAATATTGTTATGTTTGATTGAGGTTTTCTTCTTGCTTTTGTCTGGGAGGAGGTAAGCCTTGACGTATCTGTAGAAAGAAAAATCAACCAGTCAGGGGAGTTTAGCAGCGACTTTCTCTGTGTAACAGGGAAACCGGGTATGATTCATGAGTGGAAAATTATTCTTGGAAGACAGTAAAGGACTGAGACCCTCTCAGGAAATCACATGGACATCGTGGAGCATATGCTGTGTGAAGGCCTACTTACGGGTTGCACTTCTTTTTTGCAACATCAGCATAAGCCAGGCCTTTACACTCATGGACCACAATAGACAGGCACTGGCTGGGCTCGTCGTAGCTGAGAGAGAAGAAAATCTCTCCACTCACTTCCACACGGTCATAGTCTCCTGCTTCACTGTACACGCTCATCGTACTACCAAGAGTGGCCTGGGGGGGGGGTCAGCATATTCAAGTGTCTAATATACTGTTAGATTGTTACTAATAATACAATGTCAACATTACTTCATTTTAATAATCATTTAATATTATATTTAATAATAATAATAATAATAATAATAATAATAATAATAATAATGTGGGTTACCCTCGATCCTCCCAAACTTCCTAAGCTGTCACCAAATTTCTGCCTGTGTATATTCACCAAGTTATCAATATCTTCCTCCTCCTCCTCATCATCCTAATGAAACAAGTCAGACATTCAGGTCACTTAAGAATGCAGATGTAAATAATACAGTGCACACTAATTTGTAAAACAGCTTGAATTTGTTACAAATATTAACTCACAGCATTAAGGCCAGGAACTGACTGGCTTCGTTCTCCCATCGAGGGTTTAGCACTTTCAGTTCCATCTTCACGCAAATCAAGTGTGGAGGCTGGTTTAATGTCTATAAGCAAAATTGCATATTTAAAACCCAGAGTTAAATAAATAAATAAATATTTTCTATTTGAATACCTTCTAAAATTACATAAATTCCTGTGATAATACAGCTGAATTTTCAGCAGCCATCACTCTTTATTGTCATTCTAATATGCTCATACCTGATAGTTTGTGCACTCTTCTGACACTTTTCTTGAAAAGCCCATCCACGTCACGCAAGGAGTCAGAGCAGGCATTCATGTGATGAATTAACGAGGCCTTAATTTGGAGGGGTGATAATAGGTGACAAACTAGTACGAAGAAAACACGCGGCTAAACAGGGTGAGCTATGAATAAACACTTACTGTCTCAGTGGTAGATGGGCTGTCACTGTTAGCAGGGACAATCAGGATGGACACAGCGGGGTCTGCTGAACTCGTCTCGCCTGGCAGTTCCTCTTTCCTAAATGCAAATTAGAGGCTTGCATCACGCTACTACATTTTAGAGGTCCCAGATTCCCAGATTTCTGCATCTCAGAATCAGATCTTACCTTTGCATCTGTGGGGTACTGTGGGACGATTCTGTCTCTGCACGACTGCTGCCCAGACTGGCTTTTTCTATTGATTCTGTATCACTAGGTTGTTGCTCTCGTGTGTCAAGTCCCTCATAATCCTCAAGAGGTGAGCTGAAAGAACCAGACAGGATGAACTAGAGTGCTGGACTAAAATATCGTCCGATAAAATTCAATTATTAAAACACCTCAACCATTCCTGGCATTGCATAGCTGGAGAAATAGTACAGAAATACTACACAATAAAAATATCCCTTTAATATGGATGCAAACGTCATTACAAACCTACAAGCTTTTTTCTGTGGAACACAATGATAAGATCTCAAACCAACAGGCTGGGTGTTATATTCAAGTGAATTTGCTTTTGCATGTCTTGTAACCAAACGCCATTAAGTCAACACCAGCTTGTGGAAACAATTACATTTCTCTAAATGTATTTGTGTGCGCGCATGTGTGGTTTTCAGCAGATAGTTTACAGTGATACAATGATTAATAGATAATATTTAATAGAAATTACACCATTTATTAAATAGATGATTAGAAAAAAAAGTTAATATTTAAATCATAAAGAGCATTAGATTATTTGCGAAGTAGAAACATGAGAACACATAATGAGTGCTGACGATGACACACCTGTTTGCTAGTGCGATGTCCTTCAGTCTTGGCCTGGGCACAGGTACAGTTTGGCTGGAATTCAACTCGGCTCTGTTTAACAGCATTTCCCCTGCTGTCTCATGCTTTTTACCTGGAACAGAGAGATGTCATTTTTAAAACGGGGAAGTGAGTTTTGTATAATGATTAATCTTAAAACACTGCCAGCCATTTTACTCTGCAGTAAACAAGAGAACTATTCTTCCGTCCTCTCCTCTTGGTGAACACACGCACAAACAAAACCTACTTTCCACCCTTTATGAAAACAAAAGATTTAAGTCTCTATCAGACTGTCTGGCATCTGCTTCCTGTACTCACTCAGAGGCCTTTTCCTGAGGGAAACCCGGACTAAGTCGTGTCCAGGAGCTGTAGAGTAGCGGTTAACCCTCTCGTCCAAGAACCAGTCTCCGGTGCTCATCTTCAGATCTCTGAAAGGAAAAAAAAAAACCCTGAAGTTGAGTTTCTGTTGAACATTAACCTTTTCCATTAAGCAGGGGCCTCATTTTCCAGTCTAATGTGCCTCTTAATGATAGGGTTTCTAACTGGACTGAGGTCAAAGAAAGGGATACTGGGAGGCACAGGGTACACACTTACATCTCTTTGGCACACACGGTGCATATCCAACATCCGTTGGGTCTAGCAGATTGACATTTTTTGCAAACATGATGTTTGCATGCTCTGCACTGGCTACCGTTGCGGGTCAGAAGGCCCATGGGCTCTTGACAGCGGCCACAGCTGTGCTTGCTGTAATTCCCACTGCCACGTTTCGCACCCTTTCTTCTAATATCCAGCAACTCCACTTTTAGCTTCCTAAGAATACAAAAATCTGCATTTAATTTATATGCCTGATAAACATCCCATTCAGGGCACAATAGAGTTTAAAGGCCCATTCACACAAATAACAATAACTTTAAATAATTTTAATTCTGTGAGAATAGGAAAGTACACGCCAAAGCCTTAAAAATAATGTCACAGAAAAAAACTATTCTTTTCAGCTGATGAACATTACAACATTGACAACCAATCAGAATACACTGAGACTTAAGCCCCGATTTGTATGATTACAATTTATAGAAGCATATATACACACATATATATATATATCTTAATAATCTTAATATTGTGAAATATTATTTTCATTTAAAATGGTTTTCCAATATGCATATTACTCCTGTGAAGCTGAATTTTCAGCAGCCATTACACCAGTCTTTAGTGTCATGATCCTTCAAAAATCAAACTAATATGCTAACCATACCATTATTTTTCATTTACGTTGTAAACGGTTTCAGCCCAATATTTCTTAAACTGACCCAAACATTTGTACATTACATATTAATTTCTACAAGACTATTCTCAATGATGCAAGTGTGACAATCACTTCACACGGAGCTCCTCCAAGCGCCTCAGCTCCTCATCTCGCCGAAGGACTTCTAGTATGAATGCTTGCTCCGACTCAGACAGGAAGGACACGTTGATCTCCATGTTCTGCACCATCCTATGGAGCCAAGACCGGCTTCTAAAGGAATAAAAAAAACAAACAGCTTTGGATGCATAAAGACAAGAACAACAAAAAAGTTAAAATGTAAACATAAATGTGAATTATAGAAACTCGCAGAACTACATATAACCACTTACCAAGTAACATGACAGTGTTTCTCACCAATAATAACAAACATACAAGCACGCAATCAAGAATATGCCATTTGCTTTTCAGAGACAAGTTCAACATATATGAGAGCGCTGCACAAATAAAGGAAGCCCTGCTGTTTGTAAAAAGGGTAGAGACCTGGATACAGGGCAGAAGTGACAAATAAAGGGAGTGACCTTTCACAGTTCCTCCATGCAGTGTCTGTCAGTCAGTGTCAGTATATCAGAGGCTCTTCAACACCTCCCTGCAGGAGCTGAGTAATTAAACAAACACAAGGACACCCTGTGACATGCAGCTCCACATGCAAATTAGTTGGTTACTGATGGCTCGCAATTCCAATATCGCAGCAGGGAAATAGAGATATTCACATCGAAGCACCTACCACATAAATCAAGTATAAGCATATTAGCTTTAATAAATCAAGCCAAGCAAGTGTAGATATCAAAAAAATATATATATAGATTAAAAATAAAATGTTTTTCTTCATGTTCTTACTGAAAAGAACAAAAATAATATTCTGAACAGAGAGCATGGGAGCCTCGTTTTGTTTAGTCACTGGTAAAATTATGGACAGCAAATCAATGAATGTTGTTTGAGGGGAAAAAAAAAAAAAAAGAGCCAAAGGCCAGCAGAGCCTGGGAAAACGGGCTGAGCACTGAAATGCCATCAGGAAAAACAACCATCAGCCATCACTGGAGCTGCCGCCCTTTATGGACATACAACCATGGGTGGAGGTCTTCAGCAAACCTACTTGTTTTTTTTATTGAGGCATTTGTGATGATTAGTTATTAGTTGGAAACACCCATGAGCCTCGTTAAAGTCCTTTGAGCTCAACTGGTGGAAAACGTGAGAGTAAAGAGGTGGGGGGGACATTCAATAACCTTCAATTAACTGGTTTGGTCAACATCCTTAGCTTCATAACAAACTGCTTCCTCGTTCTTTTAATGTTTGTTGAAAATAGAAAGGATTAAAATGAGCTTCCTCCAACTATACTGATAGAAGTAAAATCTGGAGGATCTGTCCTGCTCGAACACATGGACAACAGCCTTAAATTCCCTTAACTAAATTATACACACACATAAACAGTCCAAAGTTAAGCAGAAAAGTAATAGTTAACGTACAGAAAAAATACAACGTAATAAAGTTGGAAAACAAATGTTAGCACACTTCAAGATCTTAAAAGAGTGAATAACTTACAAAGTGCAAAGTTAGCTAATGACTCTTTGTGTCTGTTAGGGAAGCAATATTATATAATATGTTACATTAACAGTTAACAGCGCTATCAAATAGAAGCCTAACTTCTTACCAGTAGCGCAGGGTTTTCCCAGAGTTTTTCTTCCCTGCGAGCTCACTGACTTCCCTCTTTGCCAAATAAACGTCGAACAGGAACAAACGCAAAGTTTTCAGTCCTCGCTGGATCACTGGATCAACAGGTGCGACGGGCGCAGACGTCAGCGGTCAGAAGCACATCCACACTACCCACCCTATATACCTGCTCTAAACAGGACTGAAAGCGACTGATACATCACACACAATTTAAGATGGATGCACATTGGGACGCAGGGATAGGCTATTGCGTTTTAGTCATGTGTTTTGTAAACTTTTAATTGATGTAAAGCCTAGATAACAGCTTTAAAAAAGTATTGTCAAGAAGCGTTAGGTATAAAAATTCTTAAAGTTAACTTTAAGCAACCTTTTAAGTACGTAATGACACATTTGTTTTGTATATAAGCATTTTAATAATGCTTTAAACATTTCAAAGATTTTAATAATTTTATTCACCAAGGATGCATGAAACTGATTGATAGTAGCATTGAATCTATATTTCATGCCACAGATTCCTATGCTGTAGAAATTCTGTTCTCTCGATCCCAAAACACAATTAAGAAGCATAACTGCTTTCAACATTGAAAAGCAATGTTCTTTAGCACCAAATGAGCACAAAGAATTTTAATCAAATAATTTAAATAAAATCACTTTTTTTTTTTAAACATAAAAAAAAATTCACAATGGTAGTGTAATCTTCACTGCTTAAACCACAAAGAACATAAGTGTTCACAAGTAAAACACACACACACACACACACATATATTTATATATTTTTTTATTTAAAATAATTACGAAACACTACTATAATTTTGCATGTCACACACATACAAAATGTAATTATAGCCGATTATAAAGATTAAAATTAAATCAACTTTATTTGCGACTAAATGTGTTTATCTGAGAGGTTTACACTCCAAGTCCAGAACTACATGACTGATACGTGGTGCGTATGTCTTAACATGCTCTATATGCTTGATATTTGTCTTCCATTTGCATTCAGTAATGTCTGACAAAAGTGTACAGATGCGTCTGGCTGTTTCTGAAGCCCAGGCAGTCCATACTTGCATATCTCTCTGGATCCTTACCGATGAATCTTCCAAAGAAGAGCCTTTTTCAGGATCGACAGCAGATAAATGTTCAGGTGGTTCATGATGCAAAGGCGTTGTAACATTTTGATGAATATGCAGCATTCCACCAGTGTCTCTTTTTAGCAGCCGACATGCCACTGGCCATCCTGCCTCCGAACTTGGTATGAGGCCCAAATTCACTCGATCAGCAAGAGAACATAATGGAAGCTAAAAAGGGATGTCCAAAAGCATATTAATTGAACTGACCAGATGTTATAGGTGTGTTCATGATTATATCAAGAGCAAA
Organism: Enteromius unitaeniatus; assembly: GCA_032359435.1. NCBI lineage: Eukaryota > Metazoa > Chordata > Actinopteri > Cypriniformes > Cyprinidae > Enteromius > Enteromius unitaeniatus. Next base: position 11,960,373 of record JAUMHI010000055.1, read on the forward strand.
TATCTGCCAATGGGGTCAGAAAAAAACACTGGTATTCCTAGGGAAAACACTGATAGATTTGACCCAACTGATCAAAAAACTTGCTTTTCAGTGCCACAGAAAACAAGACTGCATACCTTTCTTACTGCATCTCAAGTAAATCTTTCTTGATTTAGGGATGTTTAGATTTGAATTGGTAAAAAATATTGAGAAGGATATTTATTTTTGCAGTATATGCAACATTTACAAATATAAGATTTTTGCTTGTATTTATGTTTTTAAGGCTTTCGTTTGTGGAAGAGCAACTAGAGATCCCTGATTTGGGAATGATCACATATAAGATATAAGAAAAACATGATATATCATTATTAAGTTGGCTTGAGAAAGTCAAACTTATTATTGTTCTTCTGAGACTACAATTTCTGACTGTACCTCCTCCTAGAGCTTTAACTCTACAAACTCCAAACTAAGCCCAGATTCCGGTTGCTATTTTATGCCAAGATCTCCATGGCATTGCCAGCGGCTAGGAATGTCTCTCTCAAATTTTTTCCTTAATGATTAAAAATCATAAAACTCCCATAGACTCCCATTCACGGAATGAGCCAAGACTCTTCCAGATCCAACTGTCCAAATTCTAATCTAAACACCTGCAGCCACTTAGACTCAATTAGACTTCCCTTCTATGTACTATTTCTAATCCATTCAAACTCATCTATCTATATCTATCTATCAGCACTTTTGTTGTTTTGCTGTTATCCTGACCTCTCTGTTGTCTCCTGGATGGACAGTGCAGCGGTCTGACACACCGTTGACCTGCAGGTTTCTCTGTAGAGCTTTTAATGCATCTGGATTCCATTCACACGCATGTACATGCGCAGCCTTAGCATGAACAAGATATGGAAGAGTGAAGTAGCCAATCCCTGGACAGTGGGGCAAAATATGATCATACATCTGGGGTTATTAAAAACCATTCCAATGGTATACACAACATTGCTTTTACCTGCGTATAAGTCAACCACAGTCTCTCCACTGCAGTCAAAGGAGGCTATTCTGAGTTTCTCTGTGATGTTCCCAGAAGAGAACATGCACTTGGTGACATCAAACTCATACCTAGATTTTCATCAGACAGATTCATTTATTTCATTATATACTTAATATGTTGAGTTGTTTTGTTGTTGTTTTAAATAATCATCTTATTGGTTACCTAATACGGTTATCAATGTGTGTTACATAGCTGCTGTCTCCTAAAAGCATAGTCACTATAGGTGTACGATAACCATCCTGGGAGATTTTTTTCATTTGTGCAATACGCTTCACTCCCAACGTCTGGGCAACTGCAGTCCAGAATTCAGATCCTAAAACAAATAAATATATATTTATGAAGAGATATGATTCTGAAATATATATAATAGGTAGATTATACACAGATATATATATATATATATAATTGTTTTATATACAAGCCTGGATGTACAGAGGATCTGAGATTTGTTATCACTCACCAATTTCCTTCCATACTGCATTAGAAAAGGAGCCTTCGCTAAACAGGACAAGATCTCCATGGCATTGCCAGCGGCTAGGAATGTCTCTCTCTAGATCGTCACTCAAATTTTCTCCTTTAGAAAGCAGAAAGGACTGTGCTGTCTCTATAAGCCGCGTATGATAAGATTTTACTTTTTCCTTCTTTGATAACGGGGGAGCCTAAAAAAAAATAAGGAGCTTTACTGATGCTCAAAAGTTCAGTGAATTTGGTGCAAACATGCATCTTTAATAATTGTGAATGCTTACCTGGATATCAACAATTTCACAAAAGCTGTCATGTGCGACATCTTCTGTTAGTGCCACTAGATCAAGCTGTTCCAGAACAGATGCTATGACCGGAAGGGTTACAGTCCCATCTGGGTGTTTCTGTGCGGAGTACTTGCGGTCCAGAACACCTTGTGACAGTAGGTATTTTCTGAAAAACAGTTATATACACACCAGTAGGTTTCTAAATACAGAAACATGTAAAACCATTAAAGTAAACTGGTTTTACAGCGACAGCAACCTTCTTAGTTATTTTTACGCACGTTTCATAGAATATATCAGTATTAAAATTATTTATGTTGATAACCGTCATCATTAAAACTGAAAAAAATAAATAATATCTATATTTAATCTATTTAGTGCGTGATATATTTTTGACTCCAAAAGGATTAAAAATAAACTGTTCAAAAAACAAGAACCCAAAATCAAAAGCTTTCTTACATAAATGAAATCTATTAAGTTTACATAAAGGAAGTTGCGTCTCAAAGATTTAGAGAGCAGCTATTTGTATGCATCCTAACGTTACCTGTACATTTGTGCGTGACGCTGCGGCACTTTTAAACAAGGAATTACAACCATTATCTACAGGAGGCGTATTTTCAAAATCATGAAAATGTATTAAATATCTAAACAAACTAATACGTGAGTCCTTGAAAATCTGATCCTTAGAGGAATACTGGACATGAACAAGAAACCATCGCTTTCGAGTAATATGGTTCCTAGTCTGTTCCGACTTCCTAGTAGGAATATTATCAGTGTTGCACTCGTAGACTCCGGAAAATAGAAAGCAGTGCGCTGTAATTACAAAATAAATATAACAGTTATTATAACGTTCTGTGTGTTTCTGTTATTTTTGTATACGTTGGAATTATAATACTTCTCTAATAATAACAATGAAGTAAAAATACTGCTCATTCTCGGAGGACGCTGTCGAGCGGTAGATGGCAGCATGCTTTGGATTTTACCGCGAAAACATGCGCGCGGGAGCGAAGAAATACAAGAGCGCCCAATCACAGAGGACACAGCTGACCCACGTGACACACTGTAAACAGCACTGAAAACAAGGTAAGATATCTGTGTGAATATTATTCATCCGTACCGTACTCTTTTACAAGATAGCAGAGGTTCTGCTCCGATCACATGGATATTAACTGCTTATAGTTTATTGTACGTCTGTAATTCACCTTAAGTTCACAACTCTTCTATTAATAACGAAATGACATGCCTTCATCATTTAACAGACAATCAGCCTTTCGCTGTCATTTCATGTATTGTTAACTTTTACTCTAAAAACATCACAATAGAAATGTTAACACCTATAAGCAGTGGAAAGTTGTCACAATAGCCCTGGTTTCCCTTAAATGTTAGTGTGAATTTTTTATTGAGATTGAGATTTACACATCACCTGAAAACTGAAATAAGCTTTCCATTGGTTTATGGTTTATTGGGATAGAACAGTTTTTGGCAAGAGATACAACTATTGGAAAATCTTTAACTAATCTGAATTTAGCCAGGCATATTATTAATCAAAAATTAGATTTTTATATATTTATGGTAGAAAATGTACATGTTCTTAATATTGATTCTTGGCATAAAATCTAAATTGATCATTTTGGCCCATACAAAATGGTCCAGGGTCACACTATTAGTAATAATTGTCACATGTGCTCTACACACTTTGTTTTCCTAGATGTCAGCGAACAGTTGTGTCACATCTATCCGGCTGGATTCCCTCAAGCAAGCTAACAAACCACAGATCCACTTGTTGCCTTGTGAAATAGAGCACAACGGACCTGCTGAAGTCTTTAAGTTCTTTAATCCCACTGTGAAGGAACGCAAACACGGTTAGTCAAATACAAGTACACACCTCGAGAATGAAAAGAGTTGAAGCACTCCACCCGATAAACATAACATTGTTCTGCAGAAACGACCGTGTCATTCAGGGGTCGGGGGCTGAAGGGTCAAGAATTGCATTGCCCACAAGGATACACAGGCCTAGTGCTAAAAGAGGTCCAGAAGCCTGCATCTGATCAAGAGGTACATGCACTATGCCTTACTTTTGAATTCACTGATATCATACATTTCTAAATAACACATGTTTTTTAAATCACTAGTTCTTCAACTTTTGTGTTTTTAGGACAGAGTAGTGAAAGTTTCTTCAGTGTTCAATCATTTCACATATTGGAATTTGGAGACTCCTCCCACATCTGATGATGGAGTTGTAATGGCGACAGCATGGCCTCAGCTAGCAGAGGCAGTGAGTAGCTTTTGATGACTATTAATCAGATTATAAACAGCTCTAAAAAACATTTCTTTCAGTTCACTTAGTATTAATCAACTCTTAAGTCAGTATCTCTTTCTGCAGATGCATGGACCGGTGGATGGCTGATAATGGACATTGTTTTACTGTGAAGATCTGCTTTTCAAATACATTTGTTACAGTTAAAAAATGTGAAAATGAATCCATGTTGGAAGACAGAATATGTAACTTACTGTGTTGTGGTATTAACCACTATTTTTACCAAACATATGTTGAAGAATATCACATTGCAACATTACTATTAAAAGTCTTGTTTTATTGTTTTCCTTTGTGCAGAATTAAAATTTTGACATATTTGGCCATTATTTAACTAACTAGTAGGTATTGATCTGATAAACATTACCTTTTAAAAAACTTGGGGTTTGTAGATTTTTAAAACGATTGTCTTTTTATGCTCATCAAGGCTGCATTTATTTGATCCACAAATTATGAATTATTATATAAATGTAAAATAACCAATAATGGAAACCATGGTAAATTTTTCAGACTTCGACGTATTTTACAGAAATATTTGTTAGATTATGTCTTTACTGTTGCTTTTAATACATTTTATTACGTCCTTGTTGAATAAATATAGTAATTTAATCAAATTTAAAAAAATCTTGCTGACCCCAAACTTTCGGAAGGTAGTGTCTCTAAACATTTTACAACAAATAAATCACCCATTTTAAAAAGCACTGTAAGCTGATTGTAATTCACAGCACCTATTTTAAAATCGTACCATCTTTCACACTCACAAAAATGCACAAAACACATACACAGCAAATCTCTTCCTTGTAGTGATATAGTCATTTATCTGCTCTAATGTATTGTAATGCTCATTGCTTGGTATATCAGCTAAAATACTCCATAACAGACATAAACATGACATTTTAAACTGCAAAACACCACCATGAATGGTGATTACCTATTAAAAGGCTGTTTCAGTATACAAGGCCTGTGTGCTGGAACCGTTCTCAGTGGATGTAAAATGACTTGTGCTGCCAATCATTATAAAAACAATACACTTTAGCAATGGATTTTAAAACCAGGTTGTGCAACAGTGCAAATCTCAACAATATTGAAGTACCACCAAAAAAACGTTTTTCAGTTACGCTGGTTGTGTTTGTAAATGGCACGGCAGTAGTCACATGTGTCAAGTTTTTGCCATTTTATAGGCATGGGCCACAAAGGTATAGATGTGGCAATTCATGATTTTGAGATATTTTCACAAGCCTCCAGCAGTACTTCATACAAGTTTCTGAAGGATCTGTTAAAAGGATTGCGCCACAACCACAAATGAAGGCTACGTCTGAGGAGGAGGAGGAGGGGGTGGTGGTGAGAGTGGAGGGTCTGACTCGACTCTGCTTCGTTTGACTGGTAAGCCCTGATCATGTGCCTTTCTGATGTGCCTGTACAAGTCTCCAGACTGCGTGTAACTGCGGTAACAGTAGCTGCACTCGTAAGGTCGCTCCCTAGTGTGCACAATGGCATGTCTCCTCAGGGTGTAAGCACAGGAAAACGTCTTTCCGCAAGTGTTACAAGTAGGCACGTCCTCTACGTAACTCCCAAGAGAGTCCTGGAAATCCTCGAGGTACATGGCCTGCTGCTCAGGCTGGGAATTGGCTTGAAAAAGAGATGATGAGAAGCTGGTGGTTTCTGCTGTAGAAGGATTCAGACCTTGCGGTGAGGCAGGGAAAGATAGGGGTTCTTGATGTGGAAGATGAATTAATGAGTGTGCAGGAATAAACTGAGTATCAGTTAGCTCCTCGACCTCATGATTACTGTCATCAAAATCATCCTCATGATCTAAATCTGCATTTCCACTTGGTGGGCTGTCATCCATTACCACAGTCTCATCTACATCATCAGACTCCTCGTCAGAAATCACAATGGCCTCCAATTTCACTTTACAGCGATCTTCATTTTCTGCCCTTGATGCTTGCGAAAGATTCTTTTTACGCTTATTTTGGATGTTTCTTGCATTGGGCAAAGTCTTCTCATGTCTCCTTTCATTCTGGCTCTGAATGTGTTGTGAGGACCCTGGATTTCCAGCACTTTTATTCTGGAATTGGGGTTTCAGAGTTTGAGCCTGCATAAAAACGCTGGGTTCATGTTCTTGAGGAGCACTAGCGTGATCCATATTGCCCAGAGCCACAGCATTGGCTACAACCGGATGCGTCTCTGTCTGAATTAGTTCTGTTGTACTACATGGACTTGAAAGTGCTGACTCGAGGCTAGCGGACCGTACCGATATTCTTGTTTTTTCAGGTGAAGAACGATACGTGGATGGACCTGAACAAGAATTGCTAATGGCTGGTAGCGAGTCCATTCCTGGCTGGGTCGTGTCCGCCATTTCTGAACTCTCTGCACTGTGTGTGAGGACAACAGCCATCCCTGCTTGTGTTTCAGTCTTGGTATCGATATAAAGTGACATTTGTTGACTCGACTGTGGACAATGTCTTACCGCTCCATCTCTTTCTGTATCTGCACCAGGTGGTACTTCTCCACTCGAGCCATCAAGTTCTCCAGGTTTAGCTGACTCAGTTGCGCCAACTTCTACTCTTGTGCTATCTGCCTCAGCCAGTCCTCGACCCTGCAGTCTTTTCTTACAAACTCGCACCACGTCATTCATATGTAGGAAGCTGGCTGCGGCGAGCACATCCTCTGGAGGCGGGTGGGCTGCTAACCGCAGAACCCCTTCGTACATAAAGTCAAGAAGGAGCCCGAAGGCTTGTGGGGTCACGATATCTCCATTAATAGTCACTGTGTCTCTTTGTGGCCCTCCATTGATTGTGCTAGTATTCCCCATTGACTGATCGGAGTAAAACATATGGAAGAAAGGGGAGAAAGAGGCCAACACGGCCCGGTGGGCTCCGAAACGAGTTGGACCGACCTGCACCGTGCAGTCACATAGGAAACCTTGTAGACGCTGAGAGCGCAGGCTGGCCAAAAGCTGCTGACTATGTCCTGGAAACTCCATTTCCACTGACAACCTAGTAAAAATAGAGCAGTGGTATACTGTTAATGTATAGTGTATGCAGTGTGTATATCATCAATGTTACAGTAATATAATTGATAATATCAGAATAATTCTTGTTAAGAGATGTTTCTTACAGAAATGCTGATAAAGTCCCAGCTCAACTGTAACATGAGCTCTTTTGTAGCACCATCGTGTTTGTTTTCTTCACGATTCCAGTAAATTCACATGCTTTAACACTGAAGCAACACAAACGGATTCCTCATCTTCTGGTGTTCCTCACACAGCATATTTCTAGTTTAGGTTATTGCACCAAAGCTTCACCGGAGCACCGTGATATAATAAGAAAGCGGCGCCACATATCCTTCCAGCATATGGTATATTTATTCTCTTAACATGTGGCGGTGAAATGAACACGTTTGGCAGTGTTTTGTTTTAGAACAATACATAACGAACACACACTTCTACGTGTAATACGTTCAGGCTGAATGAGGAGTGTGTTCCGCCACCTACTGCCGAGGAGGAAAACAAAAGTGTCCGCATGTTCTCTTTTTGTGAAGAATCTTTGTCAAACATACTTTTTTAAAAATAGTTCTTATACTATTTTAGCAGTGGTTTATAATCTGCTCTGAGTATACACACGTAGACAAGATGATAGAAATCATTTAGATTTAGATCAGTAGAATTTCAAATTGATTGTGAATAAAAAATACTATTCAAAATTAAAGAATAATAAAACTCAGATAACAATGATAATATTATAATCTTCATAACCTTCGTCATTATGGTTACTTAGTTTCAGTTTATGCAATTTAGTATGTTTATATGTTTATTATAGAAAAATCCTAAAAAATAATTTAAGGGGATGATACAATAATTAAGGGAGTCATATAAACAGTTACTATTTATATGTAATAGTATAATTGGGTAGTAAATAGTAATAGTATAATTCAGATATTGCATATCTTAATAATGTTACTAATGTTTAATATATAGATAGATAGACACACACACACACTACAGTTCAAAATTTGGGGTCAGTAAAATATTTAATGTTTTTAAAGATGCTTCTTATGCTAAGCAAGGCTGCATTTATTCGATTAAACAACTAATATTGTTTTCTGTGTGAATATATTTTAAAATGTTATTTATTCCTACAAAGCATCATTACTCTAGTCTTCAGTGTGGCATGATCCTTTCAGAAATCATAATATGCTGATGTTTTATTATCAGTGTTGGAATTCTTTGATCATTAAAATATTAAAAAGAGAAGCATTTATTTAAAATGGATAATAATGTTCAAAACTGCTGTTACAGTAGTTTACTGTTTCACTACTGTTCAAATGTTTGGGATCAGTACAGTTTTATTCTTTAAATAAATGAATACTTTTATTAACCAAGGTCTATTAAATAAACAAAACAGTCTAACATAGATTTACGTCATCAAAGAATCCCGAGGAGGAAAAAAAATCACAGGTTCCAAAAAATATATTTGGCTGCACTGCTGTTTCCAACATTGACCATTCATTCTAATCATAAATCAGCATATTAGAATGATTTCAGAAAGGATCACGTGACACTGGAGACTGGAGTAAAGATGCTTTGTGTCACAGGAATAAATTACATTTTAAAATATATCCACACAGAAAACACTTATTTTAAATTGAAATAATATTTCACAATATTACAGTTTTTTTCTGGATTTTTAATCTAAATGCAGCCTTGATGAGCAGAAGAAACATCTTTAAAAGCCATTAAATATCTTACTGATATATATATATATATATATATATATAAATATAATTTACGTTTTAATTTTAGTTAAAGCTGTAGTAATACTGGTGCACATTTTTTGCGTTGTTTTCAACATATCTAAATACTTTTAATAGATTATATTTTCAGTTTTCGTTTAAAGTTTAATTTAAAAAAAGAAAAATTGGCCTTTTTTTATTAGTATTTCAAGTAACATTTTCCATTTTAATTACGCCTATATACAGCACAATTACAAATAGCGAAAGTTGTAAGGTTTTCAAGTAAGCTGGTGAATTTTGACAGGAAACCTTTTCGTCGGTGGCTTCACACTGATAAATTACCCATGAATCTCTGCGCAGTCTGCGGCTCATTCAAAAATGGAGGAGGATGAGAGAAAGTCAGAAAGTTCCCAAACACCTGACCAGCAAACCAGCACCGAGACCTCCAGACAAAAACAAGAAACCGACGAAGACGATATCGAAACTAAGCTGGACATCAGCTCGGATAAGTTTGACCCCCTGCTCGCCCTGTACTCCCCGCAGGTGGCCCTGCCTTACCCCAACATCAAGTGCTTCAACAACATCGCAGAGTATGAGAGCTTCATGAAAGGCGGTCGGGGCCGAGCGAAACCCGAAAACGTGGAGAAAAGACTCCGAAAAGCACAGAAGGGTAAAGCAGACCCGGAGAGGATAGAAAGGCTGAAGAAACTGATGGTGAACAACCCTGTTGAAGAGCAGGAGGGAGAAGGAAGCGGAGTCCGGCGACCGCCTCGACGGAGGAAAGCGGCCAAAAATGTGCTCACCCGAATGCCCCGTATGTTTCTCCCTTTAATATCGGGACCACGAGACGATAGTAAACACTGTTTGTTCACAACAACACAAATGTTTGGTATCTGTTCTGTGCTGTGTCTGTTTTCCAGTGCATGCAGGCAGTCCATTAGGAGAGCTGAACAGATGTGTCCAGGAGAAAATCAGAGTCCAAGTTCACATCCGGACCTTTAAAGGACTCCGAGGAGTGTGTTCTGGCTTTGTGGTGGCATTTGATAAGTTCTGGAACCTGGTAGGTATTAAATCCACTTAACATTTTTTATTATCATTAATAATGATCATTATTAAATGTCTTTTTTGTTTATTCTGATGATATTTTTGGTGCCAGGCAATGGTGGATGTGGATGAAACGTACAGGGAGCCACTTCTGGGACAAGCTCTTTATCACCAGAAAGCGCTTACTGTCACAAGGGTGATTCATTTGAACGCATATCTAAATATTTCAGGACCCTTAATTGACTTTGAAAGTGTTAACTATATATATTTAGTGCTTTACACTGGAAGAAGTCATATTTATGTATGATTGATGTGTTTTTATTCTTTATCCTCTGTAATGTAACTGTATTGCTTTGTAAATCTAATTGAATCAATTTTCTATTACAGCTATTTGAAAAATTAAAGGTTCAAGAGACTGTGGCTCTCAGCGCAGTTGAGAAGAAGTCCGAGCCACACGGTTGTTCGTCTCGTCTCACCAAGAGAGTCGACTCTGAGAAAGACAGGACCACATTAAAAGTGACACAAAAACCCGAAACCAAGCCTAAAGTGGAGTATGGAAGAGTGCACACGCGTCACGTCAATCAGCTTTTTATACGAGGAGAAAACGTTCTTCTTGTGAATATAAAGCAGGACTAAAGACCATCCAGAAGATATATTTGTGCTTCGTTTACTTTCTATGGAGATCAGCCAGAAAGGTTTTGTAAAATGAGTGTATCATATTGATATCAACAGATGAAAATAATATGTTGGAAGATGAGTAAAATGAGCTCTTTTTAAATTGTGCTTAAGTTATTTTCTATTTAAGAGTGAAGGTCGGCGTTTGTGTTTGCTTTGAATGACCACTAGGGGGAAGTAAGACACTGATACACTGTAAGCTTTGACGTTGTGTTTTAACACAATTATCTGAGGGGGACATGGCAATATGTTTAAGACATCTTTGCTAATATTCACTTCACTGTTCTGTTAAAATGAAAGTCAATCTGTCAGCCCCACTAAACGACCAGCCAGCACACGCTCTTATTTTCATGTCAAACTGAGTTCTCTTTTTAGACATTCGCCTATTTTAGTGTAAAATAAAAATGCAGTTGGGTCTCCATGGATTAAAAAAAATAACAGTATGGGTTAATTGCACTGTTGGAAATTGCGTGGAGCACTCAAGGCTTTTTGTCTTGACATGTTTGTTATTTTTTCCTTGCTGCATATATTAGCCATGAACGTGTTACTCTGAAATGTATATGAAAAACTCGTCCTTTATTTTTTAAATAGCCTTCCAATGTGATTGTACTTTGTCACGTGTTCATATACACTACTTAAATCCTCCTGTTGTTGTGTGAAGATGTTTAATCGTGGTTACAGATATTTATGGTTTAAACTGTAATTGCTGGTCGTATTGCTGTAGCTGTATTCAGCTTCCAAAATGATCAAGCCTAGTAAAGAAATAGTTTTTTTCCAGGCATAATAACAAAGACTATTGTCAATTTTGTCATTCACAGCTTTGCCTATTCATAAAACATCTTTACCACTCTTTAATTATGAGGAAAGGATCTACATTTTTTTTTATAAAATCACAATTTGGGCAGAACACGACATAGGGACTATTCTGAAGTACATGATAGAATATAGCATCATGTACTATATATATGTGTGTGTCTGTGTTGGAAAATAAACGCATTTTTCTTTAAGTATTAAGGTAAAATCTTTCACAATGACTCCACTGGATCCAGTAAATAGGACACGTGGCTACACTGCTTTCACCCTATTAATGCATTAAGGCTCTCAGAACAGACTATTTTAAAGACACAAGACTTTTTTTCAATCAAAATGGAAATCATATCTTTATTGTCATTCATAAAAGATCATAAGTACAATCATGTCATTGTATGAAATTGAAAACATTCTCAGTGGAAGATTTAGTTTTTTGTTGCTTGCTGTAGATTTGCATAAACATATAGTGTTTCCTGTAACACTCCCCAACCCCTAACCACTCATTAGTTGAGATCCTACCGAACCCAACAAACATGACTACAAAAACTTAAACCAACCCTTTCAGAAAAAAAAGAAACAAGGAAGAATTTGGTCATTTTTGCTTGTAAAAAGCCTCTGATTGGAAGAGAGGGGCTTGGTTAACTTCAGTGGACACTGTGGACAAAAACAGATGATCTTGACAATACAGTGATGGTCGGCTGGATACAGCATCCAATTGCTTGCTACCAGGCTTTAAAAACACACAGCCTCAACTTACACTCAGCATAAGCAGAACTGCATAAAAATACGAACTCGTATCAGGTTCAATTACATATAAAATCCTTTTACTCACCAAAACTCTTCCTTATAAGTTATCCATGCAAAAACATAAAAAATTTGCACTTATTTACTCAACTAGATATATATATATATATTCTTTAACAGTACCTTTAATAAATACTGTACTTTTCATATTGTCCTAAGAGGTTGTGTTTTTTTAGAAAAAGAAAGGCAAGTAACTGACAGGCACCATGTGTTTTAAGGACAGATTTAGCATTTTTATAAAGACGCAAATAAGATCAGATTTTCATTGAAAAAGTACACTTCAACTATTTAAGGCCACAAAGGTTTTGATTAGGAATCGTCACGATATCATCTTGATGTTTGAGTACTTCATTTCTCTTCAGAAAATGGTTATTTGAATAAAAATCAAATACAAAAATGGCAAGTGATCACAAACTTTACTCCGTACAAAAATCCTCACCATCATAATTCATTAATCTTGTAACTCAATAACTTATTGTCTGCTCGAAAAAAAATATTTACAGGTTATCACCTTAAGGCAGAATAGAGGAAAGGCCAGAATTGATCGTTAGGATTTTTCTACAGCATTAGAAACCCAATACTTCCTGGGTTGAATTAAGAAGTTACGTGAAAGGAGAAAGTCAACCGGAGTCAATCTCGATCATCACATTCCTTAAAGCGACATCCCCACGCAATGGAAACGTGGGACGTGTGTGTGTGTGCAATGACTGAAATGATTCTGAGCACAAACCAGCCACCCTCGATAGGGCTCCTTGGTACAGCTGATCAGAAGAACATTGAAAATAATATAATCATCCAGTTGTACATGAGCATCATTTAAACAGACATATCCTGCGTGGCTTTATTTGACATCATTCAAGTAGTCTTTGTCTTCTAGCTCTTCATAGGTTCTTCATGGTCACATCTAAAGATGGACTGTTCATTTAATACTCTGCAGTTCATTTCCCAAAGTTGGCAAAATCTGCAAAGGCATCTTGTTTGGGCTGTCCCATGACAGGGTTCATGCCCATGACCGGCATTCCCGTAGCCATGCCCATGCCTCCTGGCATCCCCATTTGAGCTGTGGACATTCCCATGTTCATATTCACTCCCATCATGCCCTGATTGACTGGCATCCCTCCCATGGTTGCCATGGGCATAGTGCTACCTGTCATACCAGGCTGCATGCCCATGTTCATTCCTCCCATCATGGGGTTGGCGGGCGGTCTGACCATTGAAGGAGCAGCCTGCATGCCCAGGTTCATTCCAGCAAAGCCCTGAGACATCATATTCACAGGAGTCTGACCTCCTATGGCAGGATAAATAGAGAGGGAAAAGAAATGAAAATAATGGCTGCTTTTTATTAAAATAATCAAAATCTCACTTCTATGTTTTATATGTTGAATCTGAATTTGTTTATTTCATACACTATAGTTTGGGGACAGTAAGATTTATAAAAATGTTTTAAGCTCACTGCTCCATTTAATTGATCATTAACCACATAAACAAAAACAAACTAAATCCCAATTTTGAATTTTTGATTAAGTATCTGACAAAGTAAATTAAATGAAAATGTAGTAAGAGGGTTTTAAACTAGTAATGATTATAAGAAATCTTGATTATATTCAAATTTCAAAAACATATATTTATGCTTTTAAGCTTTATATAATCAACCATTAAAACAGAAACAGTATTTATCAAGTGTCAAGAGAACAATGTCATGTTTTTGTATCTGAATCTGATTAAACTTACTATTGTTCTTTTATGTTTATAGATGTATTACAACTACACCTCTATATTTATGTTTTGTTAGATTAGTTACTCATTTTCTCCATTCCTCTATAGACTAATTGTATGTTGGCCGAGAGAGCTCAAAGCGCTGCAAACTTAAGAAAGCACATGCAAACAGAAAAAAACACAAGCAAACTGCAAATTCTCACAACGCAACCAAACAGAGAGGCGCTGCTTTTGGTCAGAGCAGAGATGTTGTCACTGAACTAAAAGGTGAGTTTTTTGTGTTTATTTTAACAAACTGATCATACGGTCTCTTGGATACTATCAGACTAATTTGACGAATTACACACTTAACAGTGAAACATTATTTTAATGCTATGTTAGCTAGAGTTACTCTCAGATGGGTTTGTCACTTTTTGAGGTCCCCCTGAAACATTTTAGTTGTGGTTCATGCTGTTTGCAGCGCGTTAGTGTGTTGTCAAACTGATAAAGATGTTTTCTTAATGTGTTGTGGTTTTGAGTTTGCAGCGTGTTGAGTTCTCTCGGCCACCGTACTAATTGAGCTCATTTAATTTCCTAAACTCCAGATTCTTTCCACAGACACTCTACATTGGTGTCTTTGTTTACCTTGCTGCATCATGCTGAGTGTGGGCTGAGAAATTTTGGGTGGCTGCATGCCAGGGCCAAGGTAGTCAAGGCTTATGTCTACATTTGAGTTGGACCAGGTGGAAGGGAAAGAGGCTTTGGGATTGGGCTTCTGGGCCATCGGTTGCTGGGGCATCAGTGGATTCCCCATTGACTGAAGTGGCTGCAAAAACAAAGAAAATCAAATCAGTTTTAGAACAAACCATATATGATGGTATCCATATGATCAAACACAATGTTTTCTCAGATTTTGCCAAGATGATACTGCTCTGCTGCAGTTCAAGCATGATAATTAAAATTCCCCAATGACCATGAATGTTTGCCAATGGCAAAATGACACAAGTCAGAGAAGATGAAAGGCACTATTAATACTCCAGAACATTGCATTGTGGTCTTTCAGGGATATCAAGAGTCTTGAGTTAAACAAGACAGAAATGCTGGTTGAGAGGCATTGTCTTCTTCTAAAATTATTTCAGCATGTAAAAATGCATCTCAAGTCCCTCTAATTATACGACCGGGGGGCTGCTTTTTTTCTTTAGCCAAACAAAACTTGCCATTTTAAAGTAGGTCAGGCTTTTAGCATGCAAATATTATCTTTGTGCAAGGCTTTTGTTTCAATTTAATGGTTTTCTGACTTAAACTTGTTCCTCCTCATTCTGCCATTCTCTGTGATGGGCGTCCCAGGGGGACCGGGGTTGATGGGTAATGAGGAGGGGGTGGGTGGAAAATTGTGCCGATGCTGCGTGTTAACCCTCGCTCATTTCGCTTTCATGTTGCCTGCTCTCTAAACCGCTGGCTCTGAACCTCGGCCAGAATTGTCTTTTCTTGCGTAAATAGTGTTTAGTGTGCAGTTCCACTTAGATGAGCTGCATTAAGTACTCCACAGATGGGGGATCTGAATGAAAACCACATTATCTATGTGCAACTCTACATCACTTGGTTCATCTTTATTCTTTTATTGTGCTGTTAACATATTGTTGAGGGACAGCAATGCACAAAAGTCTATGATAGGTGCAACACCTAATGACAGGCACATGCACTTGTTTGCAAGCTATGCTAAAACTGTGAATAATCTAAATCTTTACCAATGAAAGGTTTTGTGGGGTTTTTTTTTTGCACAATTTTTTGAGCCTTTTTGTTTTGTTTTTTTGCTCTCTCATGTTCTCAAAGACTGCAAGATAGTGACAACAGTAAAACATAGTAAATAAATATAACTACCAATATTATAACATCAACATTTTAAGCAACAAATCAATTTTTATATTTTAATGTATTTTAACAATTTACTTCAGTGCTGGCAAAGCTGATTTGTCAGCTGCCACTAATCTAGTCTTCAGTGGATGATGCATCAGAAATCATTCTAATATGGTGATTTAAAGTACAAGAGAATTTTGTGAGAAGCCTTGATGCAATTATTTAGGATTCTTTGACAAATAAAGTTAAAAAGAAAAGTGTTTATTTATTTATTTAGGTTATAAATGTTTTATAAATGTCACTTTTGATCAACTCAATGTTTCTTTTCCTAAATAAATGTAATTATTAGCTATTAATTTCTTTATGTATAATTTGTCTCCTCTCGGAGAATAAATCAAAAACACTTATGGCCCATCTTTAATGCAGGGGCTTAAAAATTAATTCAATAAAATTAAGGATGAGAAGATACCACAAGAATAAAAATGAGAAAGAAAACTGATCTCTTCAAAGCATTACAATGTGCCTTGATCAAAAAAAAAAATGATAATAGAAGATATCAAGTACTCATACCTCAAAAATATATAGTTGAGAAATTTCTAGCATTGAGAAAATTCTAAAAGGCAGCAGGCACCTGTGATTTGGATGTTGGCATGCCAATGGTCTGAGAGGAGGTCATGGAGAAGTTCATGCTTTGGGAGGTGCTGAAATTAGTGGTCTGAGAGGAGCCCATAAGGTCAAAGAGGTCGGATGAGGGTACTGTGGATACAGGGGCAGAAGCAGGAGCAGGGGCTGCCTGCAGACCTGAGAAAAGGTCTATTCCTGCAGGGTTAACAGGCTGAGCTGCAGGAACGGCTGGCTGGGATGCAGGAAAAGCGTTCCAATCACCAAAGTCTCCATTCCCACTAGACGCTGGGGCTGAGGAAAGACAAAAGCTTCTGATGAAATGGAACACAGAGAAGCACAAACATTATGGAGAGCGCAGGGAACGTAGAAGGAAGATGTTATTAATTACGCAGCTTTTTGATCAAAAGGCATTTTTGTGCTTTTACTACACAAATTCCACAATCTTGCTTCATGTCAGGCTTTATCATCCAGCAGAGGATGTGCATTTGCATGTAAATGAGTAATACAAAAATCTAGAGAAATGCAAGAGAACCAGTAATGAAACTATCGGGGCACTGAAGATGCATGAAGATCAAAAAGAATCTCTGACTCTGTCACTTCAGCTCAGTCCCAAAATGAAGAGGGTGACGTGTCACACCCAACAAGAGCTGAAATGTGTCTGTGCTCATTAGCTTTTAGCACAGCAGCCCACCATATGGCTGCCCCCTCCTCTCACTATTTAAGAGCTTTCTGCTTGGAGTATTTCATAAACAGGCAGCTGAGGATGGCAAACTCCGGTCCAGCAGAAAAAACAAACAGCCTTCTGTTATATTCCCAGAACTATATTTAAATAACCATATAAAAACACACACATGACCACTTTGTGTCTTTTAAGTTGTACTCCCTTAAGGCTTTTTTTTAACATGCAAGTTTAATTAGAAAAAAGGCAAAAGCAAGGAGGCTTTATTTGTTTCTCTAGGTTTTACATATCTTTTAAAGAACATAATTTACAGTATATTAGGGGTTATAATAAGGTAGTGATGTTCAAGTAATCGATTACTAACTTGAACACATTTTATTTTACTACTTCTAATATTATTTGTGATGGTGCTTTTAATATTGGTAATTATAACTGTTATACAGATCGCACAGTAAAACCTTTTTAGAGCAATTTTGTTTAAAAATGCTACTACATTCAGACAGACAACTTGGGAGTAGGACAATTCTTTATTTCTTTTTTTTCCTAAAGTTTAAAAGGGTTTCATGAGACCCTAGTGTTCAGTTCCATTCAATTGCACTACATTCAGCGGTTTCTAAATGACTTATTTAAACTGCACTGAGAAACACACCTGATTGGGGACATATAACCCAAAATCCACCCAATTATATAGGGCTTTCTTAAAAACAATTAACTGATGAGTCAAAGAACACACGTAGTAGTGACTTTTTGTGAAAAAGTTTGGGGCATGTAAGTCTCTTTTGATGCATTTATTAAAAAACGTACAGGAACAAGTTAGATTTAAAATAAAACTTTTATTTTATTTTATAAAATTTTATTTTATTTTTATTTTAACTTGTTCCTGTATGTTTTTTAATCCAAACTTCATTATAATATGCTGATTTGGTGCTCAAGAGACATTTCCTATTATGAATGTTGAAAACGTCTTAAGAATTTTGTGGAAACCATTATGTATTTTGTTCTTTGATAAATAAAAACGTTTTTATTACGTTCAATGAAACGTTCGAATAAATCTTTCAAAAAAATGTAAAAGTCACTTTTGATAAATTAATATGTCCATGGTAAAAATGTATTTTAAAATAAATTGCTGACCCCAAATTTTTGAACAGACGCACATGTTGTTGTAAGTAGAAGTAAAAATAATCAACAGTTTCAGGTTGTAGGTTTGACCTGATGGTGTGTTAAGAGGTTATATAAACATACCAGCTGATGATGGAAAACTGGCTGCAGCTGCAGCCGCAGCCGAAGAGAAATCAGCAAAACCTAGAAACGAAAGAGAGAGATTCAATTAAGACATTCTAGATTTGTGAAACATATCAATTCTCTACTGACTTCCTAAGGAAAAGACAAAAATGGGAAACATAGAATAAGAAACATCTGTTGAAGTCTGTGAGGGGCATACACACACACACTCCGGTCACGTTACATTCCAGACGCCTGTGGCTGGAGCTATGTGGAGGAGGACAGATGCAGCTGTTCGGCTGGTGGTGGAGGGAGCAGGACAGTGAGCAGAGAGATCTACGCATCTGCTCAGCACTACACACTCACCAGGGACTGCTTTGACATCTGGCCCGGTGACTAAATGCTTCAGCAGGCAGCAGGAGTGCAGGAGAGCACATATGCTAAACACTGTGTGTAGCTCCTCACTGCCAAACTAATGGCATAGTGCTTTGACTTATTTCCTAATCCATTCTTCATGTATGTCCAACTACAGCTGGCACAACTGTATTTGACCAAAACAGTAGTGTGATTGAAATGTTTACCTTATGTAAATGACTACTAATATGCATCAACGTGCTATTCATGACAAATTCAGTGCAGTGTTGAAACAGTCCATTCCAAACTTCCAAGTCCATTGTAGTTTCTGTTAGCCCTCTGGTCAGTACTTGATTCCCTTTAAGGTGGTTTGAAAACCACATGACATGTTTTGTGAACATAAAGCACTCTCAGGTTTATTTTTACTGTTGTGAAATGTGGCAGAACAGTGGAAGCCTACTTTCTTTCAATATTACTTCTCCTAAGCATCCTAAACTGACACGTTCTTGTGTTTTCAGGTGTTCAGTTAGTGCTCAACCACAAGAGATATTTTCCTATAGATCCACCAAAATATTCTAAACTTAGAGAAACCCAAAGAGGATGCATGTTTCTACTGTTACCTTGGGGAGCTGGTTGAGCAGGTGCAGGATCTGCTGAGAACAAGTCCACCAGACCAGAACTGGGCTGGCTCACTGCTGATGTGGTCTATGGCAACATAGAAAGGACAAACTGAAACGCTCTTAAAGCTACCACAAGATGTCAGTGTAGGGTCTACGTTAGTTTGAATAGTTTACCAATTCATTTCACACCATTTATTACCAAATATCTACTTAAAGTTGCATTATCAATGTGTCCAAAGGCCAGAGAGGTTCAACTAAAAAGGGTAAAGATTAGTGCTGGTACTGTAGCTAGTTTTCTTTCATCTACCTGGCTTGTGTTTGTGTTGGTGGAGAGTTTATTGCCAGTGTAATGTGCAGCAGCCCCTAGGTCTATCGTTTTGGAGGGAACGCCTCCTTTCTTGCGAGTGGCAGTGGTCTCTGTGGCCTGGACGATCTGGACACTTTTGGTTGTCACTGTCTCTTCATCATCTTTAAATTCGGATTTGCCCGACTGCCCGTTTCGCGTTCCCCGACGGTCCTCATCTCCTTCACTATACAGAGAAGATAAAGCATAAGCTTAACAAAAAATCCTTTCTTTAAGAACAAGTAGATAAAACACAAATCAGTCTGTGACACAACCATCAACAATTTGTTCTTATAATTAATTACTGCTATTTGGGTTTCAAAAAAACAAGAAGAATACTTGGCAGAAAAGGAGTTTCCAGGTGATCTGAGTGGGAAAAATTGAGACGGCCTGGGGGTACTGACCCAAATCTGTCAGGAGAGTCGTCTCGGTCTTTTCTGCGGAACATGTTGATGGTGTCATCGATGGTGCTTCCGATCTTATCGCTGATCTCTCCCAGTTTGTCACTGAAAGGGAAAGCCCCCTTGCTTTTGTCCCAGTCTTCATCCCATTTGGAGCGTGACTCCTTAAAATCAAACTTGTCCTCTGCTGCAGAATTAATCAACAGGACAGGAAGTGTGTTATGCTACATTCAAATATTACACAGTCAAACCTCATTTAGAACTCACATATGGAAATATAAGTATCCTGATAAAAAAAGTTAATCCCACAAAAACATATCTGGGTAATTAAAATCAGAGGGCAAAAATACATTTTGCAGAAAGAAAATGAAGCTCACTGATAAATTAAACACATTCTCAGACCTATTTTAATTACTGTCATGCAGTTGGATGTTTTACTTCAGAGGTTGTTTGTAATTTTCATTATTCTTAATGGTTATGGTTAGCGGTTCTCATTAGAACTGAATTACTTAATTAGCATAAATTAAAGGCAGGACAATACATATTACCATGTAGTAATAATAAAAACTTAATTTAATTAATATACCAGTTTCTTTTTTGTTGATTACACAGTTTATAAGAGTGTGCTTAATTGTCGTGAAAATAATTCGAGAACTGGTACTAAAAAGAAGCTTAATGTTGTTATGCAAAATATAATTTCTTTTCTTCTCCAGGGGTGGGGTGAAATATGACCCAGGGTGAGATTCACCCACTAATTTGATGTCAACATACAGAGAAGTAAAATCAGGCTAAGATGCTTCCTCTCGTGTATATTTCATACATAGGAACTGTGATTGGACTGTGGTTACATTACTGAATAAATATCAGGCCACCATCTCAAAAACACAATAACAGACATATATATCACGTTTCACTAAACTTTAGAGTGAAACCCAACATGATACCAGTTAAATTTAAAACAGATAATGCATTGCATTTTTTCCTTCCCAATCAAGGACATCGAAAACATAATTTATGCTGTCATGTGGAAACGCAGCTATGCCGGGTATCAAAATAAATCTACAGTACAGTTCACTCATCTGGCAATGCAAACCCTCCAGGGACAACAACAGTGGAGAGACAGAGGACCTCCTTATTTTCAGAAAGCCTCGATTAGATATATTGCTTATGATAAATGTGTTTTCATGTGATGTTAAAAAAAACTTTGCAAATCTTGATAAATATGACAGTAAGAATGGTGTGTGTAAGTAAGAGAGGTACTTACAGTATCTAAAGCCCGACATACTGTCAGAGGACACGCCTATATACTTGTCCCTGTTTTTCTTGGCCTTCTTCCTCTCCTCTCTCAATCTGTCATCATCTTGAACAAACTCTATCATCTCCTTCACCTTCTGACGCACATTGATACCCTGGTCCTTGCCATTCTCATCTAAAACACAAAGCCCATTCATCCTAGTATCGAAGAGACATCAAACAGTACACAAGACAGATTAATAACTATGTAAGCGTTTGCACATTTCACTCACCTACATGATGATAGCTCTCAATTGAACGCAAGTCATACAGGTGCTCTCTTGCACTAGTGACAACCCGTTCAGATCCATTTCTGATCAGGTACGCCAGCAGCAGTAAAGACTGGAATAGAGAGGACAGTCAAGTTTCTGGCAGATTACAGTAAAGCAAAATGTGCCGTCATCAGTAAAGCATACCTTGTAAACTCTTCTCCAGTTTTTCTTGTTGTCTTTCAACATTCTTGTCCACAGCATGTTCATTACCTCTGGAAACTGCTCGTACATGAACGTGGCCCTGAAATAAAAAAAAAAAAGAAAAAAGCAAACATTAGCAAACTCTTTATATTGGAAGCATGTGTAACGGTTGACAAACATAATAAACTCAAATCAAACATTAAAATCCCCTTCACTTGCCTAGCGATCTCCCCCATTAATTGTCCAGACGGTCCCCACGGGTCATCATTGGTGGCTTCTCGAACTTTAGACTCAATTTCTGTATAGTTCATCACAACATTGGTTCTGTAAGAACAAGATTAAAACACAACATCCTTTTAGTAAAGTAAAACATCCTTTATTTAGACAGATTGATTGATAAAAAATTTTATTGACATGTTATAATATCATATTGTAACTTCTCACTGTGGCAATACACTCAAAGGGATTTTTTTTCATACCTTATTTATCCATAAAATGCTTATAGTTGTACCATAAGCATACAGCTAATAATATGCACCTTAAAAGGGGTAGAGATAAGGTACAAAGTTGCCCCTTACAGGCCACAGGCAGGGGATGTTAAGCTCCAAAAAACAAAAAAGCATAATAACAGAATGAAAAAAAATATATTCCATATGACTTCCACATCATCTTTGAAGGCATTATGAAATTACATAGCAATAAAAAATTAGTATAACTAAGTTATGAAAATAAGTTCACACTCGTGCATAACAACACTTGTGCTCATTTAAACCTTGTGTGTTCTGATTGGTCGTAAAGCACATGAAAACATGGACATTATGCAAATCATCTCCTTTGATACCTCCAAGGTGGGAAATTATGCGTTTCAAACATCATGAAGGTGTGTAAATGATGGAAGAACAGAACAGAATCTGATTATGACAGGTTATTTGTTAACAACAATTATAGATACACTAAAAATCACTTCCTATTCTAACTATATCCATATATATATATATATATATATATATTTGTGTATTGTGTTATCTGTTAAGTATCCATTTTAAATCCCCCACTGTCAGTAAATCTCACTTTTTTATTGCCTATTAAAAAAAGGAAAGTAAGAACAGCATTCAAATAATGCCTAATATAATCATCAAACTTATACCCCACCTTTATTTGAATACCAGATGGAGATAACCAGCAAAGGAAGGTCAGGATTTCGTATTATGTGAAACCAGTTTAGCACTAGAGGGACATAGCCAGAGTAACATAGAGTGGTTATACAAGACACACAAGATCTCAGTATATAGGTGGGGTGTAGGACAGACTTGCTGAGAATAGAGGGAGGATCAAATAAAAGCACCCTAAAGGAGTCCTCAGTCTTTCCTACTGAAAAAAAATAGTAAAGACCACTGCACTGGCATTTTCTTTAGAAAATGTCTAGTGTCTCAGCTTACAGCTTACTGGTAAAATATACCTTAGTATTGCCTTTTGAATTGAAGTGTGAAGATAAGATGGGGAAAAAAAGAAAAGAATTAATTGAAATGTGTCAACAAACGCTTCCTATATTCTTGTTTCCTCATTTAGGATGTAATCGCTTACAGACAATGACAGAAAAATACAGATAAAAAGAAAAGATGTGCAAAACCACCTGAACTGTCAAATAGAAAACTTCAGCATAGTTAGAGGTGATAAAAGAGGTCAGGACATCCGTTTGCTTATGCTTGCAAGCTGCAATCATTTCCTTCTTCTGAGTAACCTGGGATAAACAAGACTGTGTCCAATCCTTCAAAAACGAACCACACATGCCAACCGCATTAACTGGTTTCTCAGCTCGAGTACAATGCGGGCTGCTTTGATTTTTATTTAAGGTAGACTGAAATACTACCTTACATGATACTTGTGGCTGAGTGATAATACCATCTACTACACTAAATACTACAATACTGAAGTCCTGCTGTGGCATCACAGGGCTTTCACACCATTTAGGATCAGGCTCATTGCTTTACCAGCATGAAGCTAAATTCCCCACACATGGTCAGTCCACCCATGGCTACACTTGGCAAGTGGTCTGTTAAAAGGTTATACTGTTGATAGAGATGGCAGACTGATTTTGGAGGCAATAAGCTATATTTCCTCACCTTGCTATATATTTTTCAAACTTGCATTGCAAAAACAGGAAATTACTTTTCTTTTCTTTTTTTGTAGGTCATGTTGAGTGATGGCTGTCTAGAATAGATAGTATTGATTGTTTCTTTTATATATTTGTGTAGTCACTATTAGGAGACTACAGCCAATATTATATATACTTTATATGATCACATCATAGTTCCACATATGAAGAGGAGTGTGTAAATGTAAAAGTTGCAGTGACATACCCACTTATTAGGCAACACCCAAAGGTTTGTGCAAAGTCATATTTGTGAATTAATCCTTTCAGTAACTGCTTTTCTGTACAATCAGAAAATGGCAGGGTAGCAAAGGATAAAAAAACCTCTAGCTTATTAGAGCTCTGTAAGAAATAAAACAGAAGTACAGTTTTTGACTATGACCAGCAGTTTATTTAGAAGTTTATATTAAGATGGGGATTTACTTTCTAAAGAAAAACATCTAAAGAATTTCCCACTGAACAACTATTCATATAGACAGTAGATGATAGTCTGAAAAAAGGGTTTAAGCCCTAAATGGTTTCAGAGATGCCCCGATTTCTAAGAAATATATTAAAAGGAGATCCCAGCAAATACCTAGCTCATTTATAAAAACTGGCATGATCCTAGAGTTGTTATGTGTAAGCAAATATGGCAGCATGAACTAAAGCACTGAAAGCATAGAAGGCCGTTGATCTCTAAATAAAAGTTCATCATTTACATGAGAGCATCATGTGACACACACCGTAGATAAAGATAAAATATTTCAACAAAACTTTAGCATTTCAGTATTTACATTTTTGTTTGTTTGTTGTTTTTCTAGGGTACTGTGTTCCTGTCCAAAGGGTTAAAACAGCAGTTTCAGTCTAACAGCAGCAGTTTCCACGAAACCCGAGGGGGCTTCATTACAAAAGCTACGCAACCATCTTTAAACTCACTGCCTTTGTATCAGGACTAGTACTAGAAAGTGTAAACAGTTTGCCAATGAATCAGCATCTGACACCGTACAAATAAGCACAAAGAATCGCTGTTCACTTCGGGCTAGCCGATTAGCTCAAACAGCAATAGCTGTCAAACAAGGAAAAGTTGCCACCACTCCAATGCCAAGTTAAACACGTGTTCTTCCTTTATTTTTAAGCAGTTTTGTCACTCAGAAAGGTTAAGAATGAACACGTCGGTTTGTAAAGTAACATGTTTTGACAGCCAACACAAGTTTAGCAACTGTCATACAATTAGCCACTGAGTTAATAGTAAGGAAGTTTGAGGGCACCATTCATCTCTTAACCAAAATTAAGTAACAATAACCAAGTGGAGACGTTTGATAAAGTGTCGTGACCCACTCGAAAGCGAAAGTTTCTAACACAGAGGCGAAATATGTTATTTTTGTAAGGGCACAACAAAGCTGTAGTTAGCTACTGTGCTAGCTCCTGTCTCGAGAGTGCGATGTGACGTCAATGAGTGCGTACGTGTCTCATTTTCAACAGGTAAGAGACGAGGCACCGAAATACTGTCGAAAACGTTCACGATACTCACGCTTTATCAACCAGCTCCCGCACTTTCCACATATTCAGCATCTTGGCCGTGTTGTTGGGGCTCTCGGTCGCGAAAACAGGTGTCCCAAGCCTTGAAATCCGCTGGTCGTGACAGCCTGAGCATTAACTCTGAGGTTACGCTGCTGCAGACACAGCGGCGGAGCGGCGCAGGCCTGACAGGTTACTACGGAAATGCTCTGTCACTTACGGAAATTTCGTAGGCTGCTTCAGCAGAACACTACATCCTTGATGAGGATATGACATAAACCACATTAGCATAACCTAGTCATCATACGTTTTGGAGGACATTTACTAATGCATTATGAAGAGTTGATTTGCATAACTTTTAACATTTCTCAAAAATAATGTTTTGTAGTTTTGCATTCCTGTTGATCTCAAACAAAATGCAGATTTTGACTAGGGTAAAGAAACATGCTTTTGTTTAAAATGAGAGTGAGAATAAATAAATGTATATATTTAATTTGGTACATTATTATTATATAAATTGAAATTCTAAATTTGAGTTCCCACCAAGCACGATACAATTTTTAATGTGGTTTTAAAGAGATAGAATTAAAGGAGCAAGTTGTCACAGTGTTTTGCATGTAATAAAGCAATTAATTTATGAATTAATGTATATGTTTATGCTAATCATCATTTTTGTGTTGGGTTGGGTTACTTTTTTCTGGTTTCTAGATTGTTTTGTTTCATTATTTTATTACTTTATTTTGTTGGAAGCCTACAACATATTCAATGAACTGTATATTATTCTGATGATGGAAATGTTGGAATGTTGTGCACTGTATGTATCTATACTATACATATTTTATATAAATATTAATGACTAATAAATAACCCTTGCATATTCAAGAAAAAAATATGCTCTATACAGAACATGCCAGGACATTAACATGGTAAAAAAGAGTAAGTTTCTGGGTGTCAACTCCAATAGGTAGTCCATTTCTCAGGAGCTGAGATGCCAAGACTTTGTGTGTTCTGGTAGATGGGCCATCTTTGTGATGGGTGAAAATGGAGGCCCTTCCACAAATGACAGCCCCCTGGGAGAGGAGAGCCTCTCATGGAAAACAAGCATTAGGAGCTTCTTGCACACTTTAAAAAAATAAATAAATAAATGAAGAAAAAAAGCAACAATGAAGAACATCACAGGAAACTGACAAAAAATAACCCATTTTACAAAAACAGAGCATGACAAGAGACAGCACTTAACGTCCCCAAATGCACTACACCCATGGGATCTGCTTCAATTACTGCTGCAAGTTCAATGAAAAAAACCATAGGCAGCCTGACTGTGAAGACCAAGCCTATGAAGGAAACGCATTCAGAATCTGTCAGAAAACATATTCGTTTGGACCCTAACATGCGTCTTACCTAATTAAGTTTTTATGAAACAACAAAATTCTAAATTAGTAGCTATAAAAAATATAGACTTATATATATACTATGAACAGTGATTTATCCATCAAATAGTTTTCATATGGAGCTTTGATCAACCATAATATAGCTTGAAAATCTTACAATGAAGTTGCTGTGATATTTATTTTTGAATATATATGTGTTCATGCATGAATACAGTCACCCACAGTTTAGTGTTAGTATTAGTTATTCTCTATTTAAAAAGTAATAAAAAAAAATCCCTAAAAGCTGAAGTCTGAGTAAATGTCAAAATGTCTGAGAAATGTCAGCAGCAAATCATTAAGTGGTTAGTTATGTTATGATTGTCTTGAATTTATTTTGGCCTTAGAATGAGAGTTATACTAATGAAATGAAAATAAATGGGAAAAGCTCAAACAGTGGAAATGTAAATTGCATGGACTTCAAAGTGAAATCTGCAAGGGAGATCTTGGCTGTACAAAGGCCTCATTGTCTAAAATGGTCCATGAGATAAAGTGGAATATTTTTTGATTTTTAGCTGTGATATTTGATTTTATGCCCCCAAAATCAACATTCAGATTTGAAAACTGAGAGTTTGTTTGAGTTTTGTCCTGATAAAATAAATTAAGGGAGGAAAATAGCATAGAAAATAACATTCTGACATTATGCAAAGAATTGGCATGATACAAGCTGAGCTGTCAGTAGGGGGCACTGTCACACAACATAAATAATTTCTCTCTTTTCCCTCTTATCATAATATATAAGGCCTTAATCATATTTCATGTTTCACTTTGTTATCATTATAAACACCCTGAACTGTGGTGGTGCAATAATAGTTGGTGAATAGGTGCAATAATAGCCTACCTATTTGTAATTATAGATAATAGTATACAATTAACACAGAGTTTGCAGAGCTTGGCAAGACACTCTACCAAACTGTATTTGGATGAGGTTTTACAGCACCATATAAACCCCAACGCTTTAACAGAGTTTCATAACTGCATTATGAGCTCTGTCTCAACTTCATCTTATAATTACTGTCCCAAAACCACCTCACAGCACACACGCATACACAAACACGGTGCATCCTGGTGGAAAAGCAGAAGTGACCTGTCATGCAGAGAGAGGTCAGATGATGGATGACGTGTGGGTGGTTCTATCGCTTGGGAAAAAGACCCAGGGGCTGACTGTGGCCTGTGCAAGGGCCAACAATAACATCCTTAAATAAAACAGCATGAAAAGAGCCCCATATCCCATAGCCAGTCCAGCGCAGAACTGAGCAATGGGTACAAAATGGAGCAAGAGCTGTAAAATTTGAGCAAATGCCACAAACAATGAACATTGTTTTGTAATGGCATTGTAAAAGGGGAAAAACCCAACTATGCAGAGTTTCTGGAGATTGGAAACATGTGTGGTGAATAAAATAAATAAATAAAAATGTCAGATTTCCCACTCCCACTCTGAAATTATGTGCTGACCACATTTTCATGGGAAACGCTACAGCATAAACGACAGAAATTAACGAGTGATCACTGTCCCATGATCTTCTTTTATCAAAGATTGTTTACACTGGCCTCTTGAGGCGGCAACACATGCTCAACAACATTTTCTTTAAAAAAATCTAGTAGGAGTTATAAAATGCTGTGTGTCCATAATACACACTTTTGCAGTATTGAAAAAAAAAGATAAAATGTCTTAAAAGTACCTGGAGGGTATTTCAGTAAACAAACACATACTGATTATTGTAAATTGTTTATAATTGCATACATATACAGCAATGTACAAAGACCTGGCATAGAATGAGTTAAAATCCACTCAGTGCTCTAGTCCAATTCCCAACATGTTCCTGTCATCTTTGTGCCCCTGACACATTGTGTTCTAAAGCAGAAAGCATCTGCTCTTTTATGGGCAAATTCAATTAGTAATTAAGCTAAATAAAAAAGAGGAGTCAACATCTGGAGCCGTTACATGTTAATGTGATAAACTGAAAAAAGGTAAGGTAGGAGAATGCGGCGGTGTAAAATGTTCAAGGACGTTGGTCTCACAGATACTTTTTCACATGTTAAGTTTATTCAGCTGTAGAGAAAGGGTTAAACGGGAGATGTCATGTTTACAGAGACCTAAGAGAAGAATGCTCTTTGAAAGACAACTTAATAATACTCTTTTTTTGAAAACTGGTGTATGGGGTTTGGATGCGAAATCACTTTCATTCTCACACCCCCAAATGCCCCCATTCACTAAAACAAAAAAAACAAAAAAAACAACAGACCATGGTATTGTTGGCGTGAGGAGAAGGAAAGATTCCATAGTAGAAAAACTGAAGGGAATTGAGATAAGACAAGCAAACAAGACCCAGCTGTTGAAAGGTAGCGTTGGCAAGACTCCAGAAAGAAAGGGGAGGGTTCATCTACACCCACAACCATTACTTAATTAGTCCATAAGGTGAAATTACACCTATCCAACTATGAATACATAATCTTTATCATCCTTAAGCATTAAACAAATGAATCGAAGAACAAAAGGCGAAACAGACCGCAAATAAGAACTCCATGTTGTTATGGGATGCTTTGCGGCATGTACAGGGTTAAAAACACTCAAGAAATGTGTGAAATGATGTCACTCGAATCTTGTTGGTTTCTCATAAACGGCAGGGTTTTATTGAGCCAGAGAAATAAAGATAGTCAAATGCAGTTAGGAAATACGGGTTCACTGAGCAAGGTTTACAAGAGAAGCTGTGCCAGCTACAATTAGACATGTACGGAAAATATTTAAAAGCAGTGTAAAGTACATGGGGGGCTTTATTCATGAATAGATTATGTTTATTTAGTATGAATTCGCATATAAAAAGTGTTGTTGGAAGGCTTCGTTAATTCTGAATGCCATATCCACTTTCCTCATTGTTGGCACCATTAAATTAGGCCTTCAATTAGTAGTGCAGCTGCTAATAAGTATATAAAACAGAACGCATTAGAATCTGTTGTGAATATATATATATATATATATATATGTGTGTGTGTGTGTGTGTGTTTAATAGGTTTTTTTGTAAGAAGTGCACATGCAGTGAATTGAGCTTACATAAGATGTCAGGGAAACCAGAATCTTCATCATAATTAGCAAATTTGACCGAACTCAAGGCCGTATGATGGATGCGAACCACCTCAGTAATGGAGACTTGATCGGAGAGATTCATAAGAGATCTTATAGGTCACACTGAAATTGATCTAAACTACGCATTTTCCCTCCCTCTCCAACTTTTCTTTCTCCCGCTATCAGCACATCCCTTCATTGGTCTTCATTTGCCCCCACAAACTTATGAAAATGCTCCGAGATGATTAACACGGACTTAATGACCTGCAAAAACAACAGCAGCTCGTGAGTTTCTTCAATTTGCCATTGCCCACCTCCCTCCCCCATATAAGGGAACAATATACCCCTGCCTTGCTCTCATAAGGATTCATTACCCTGCTCTGAGATTTCCAGGCCAGGCGAGGGAAGCGTTATTTCCCCTGTGTTGGCTCTCACATTGGCAGGGCCATTACTCTTAACACTCCTGCAAAGAGGCTAATGGGGCAGCTTTACTGACAGAGAAGAGGAAGGGGAGGAAGAGAAGGAGGGGGTGGGTGGGTGAGAAGGGCCTGAGATGATATGGTAATCAGAGAGGGAAGGGATTTGGGAATTCCGAGTGCATGGAAGAAGTGGGAATGAGAAGTAAAAATGTAATTTGTTGAACTTGGGCCAAAATTACAAAGCTCTGAAAAATGAGATAATGAGGCAAACTATCGTTCCATTTATGCTCGTGATTAGAAAAAAACATTAATTCAGTGTAATGTCACTCTGCAATGCGGAGACTCATTTACTCTTTGTAATGACAATGCTGAATGGTGGAAGGTGCTAAAAGGTGAATGGCGAAAGTAGTGTATGATTACATCGATGCAACACTGTTCCCATTGTAAGTAGACCCTCTCAGTTCCAGAACGGTGAGGCATTAAGGTTGTTTTAGCCACGCTACAGTGATCTGCCTCTGCTAATATCCAAGACCTACTAATATTACAGGCCCAACCAGAGAGGAGCAATTACAGGGGCAATTAAACTCAAACGTGGAGATGTAAGATTGGTGGGGACCCCCAAATGCTGTGAGCGTTCTGAGACTTCAGAGAATGCTGGGGGTCAACAGTCTGCCTAGGTCAAACTACTTATGTAAACATAAACGTGGGTTTTAGGGGGGTGGGGGTGGGTGGGGGGGGGTTGTCATATAAAACTTGTTGTTTAGAAATGGAACAATTTAAACAAGATGTTCAAAGTAAGGAGTTTCATATATGATGCAGAATTGTCAACCAAACAAAAATAAATGCATTACATGTGCTTGAAGGCATAGATGCAGAATAGTATTTACCTGGCGGTCTTTTAAAACGGATAGCCTATATGTAAAATGATTCACAATTGAATCAATGCTTAAATAAACAGACATTGTGGTCTTAATATTGCGCTTAATTCTGTTTCAAGCTGTGTATTAGTGATTTTTATTTATTAATTTTTCAAGTTACATTAACAGTGACTGTTTTTATTAATGAACCATTGAATCAACCAATATGTTTAAAAACCCTGATTCATTAAGTAACAAAACAACATATTTTCTTTTTGAGTTTGAGAATATTATACGACCAACTGGTGTTGGTAATAAATTTTCATTTATTTTGACAAAAACTTGAATATTGGGCAACATAGATGTCTGGATTAGATGTGTAAATTAATTACGAATGCTTGAGTTCGTTTGCAAAAACTCAGTTTTTAACAATTCTCAGAAAGAATGTTTTTTCATTGAGCATAGATAAGATCCCTAAAGTTGCAAAGACTAATAGAGATATTCTTTATAAAAGTTATGACTTGTCCACACCCCCCTAAAACTCCTACATTTGTACGCCACAGAGTGGGTTCATTTTCATAACACCACCCAAATGTTTATGCAGAGAAAGAAGGCAGAACTATTATCCTCACTGTTGTATTGCTAAGGGCGCCATGTTGTGGAGACGCAGTTTCGTTGTGAAAGTTAAACTACTTTGGCTGAATCTGAAATCACCTCTATACCCTCAATCAGTATTCCCTACATTAGTCCACTCATTCAGTTCGTTTGAAGGATTGCATGAAAATGAATGAGTGAATTCAGTGGACCAAAAGTGGACATTAGAAATCAGCGGTCAAGTTGTATTTACAACACTGTTCCAGAACAGTTCAACACAAATATTACAGTCTGGAGCTTCTGACTCACAAGTGTAGAGTAATGCTTGTTGTTTGTCGTTTAATTATCTCCCCCCTGGACACAACAAATGCTTTGTTCGTAATGGCTTTTATGTTTTTGTGTTGTTTAGCTGGCCAATCATAGCACACCTTGCTTTTTTAGAATGATGAGCTTTGTACAAATTGACCCGTTTCAGGAAGGCGGGGCTTAGAGGATAAACAGTAATGTACAATATGTGGAAAATAATGTGTTTTTTGTCACTTAAATTGCATAAACACATCGCATTACACCAAACACACAAAATAATGCTCTTTTAAGCAACTTCATATGACTACTTTAAAATAATATGTAATGAAATGTAAAAAAAAAACACAAAACAAAACAGTTATCTGTTTTTGCAAAAAAACTCTTTAAATTATAAAGCAGCTTGTTTAAACTAGTAAAATTGAGAATAAAACCGCACTTTGAGTACTAAAGCGATTGATGTATTGTTATAAGTTCTCAAAAACGTCTTTGATTAGCTGATTTTGATCATTTGATTTCAAACCTAGATGTTTAAGATCATCTTTCAAGAGTCTTCTGTTCCTTTAATGTAAAATCTGTGTCTGGGAAAAAAAGCGTTAGACTATTATTATCTAAGCCTTTTGGTTCCATGGTGCATAATGTCATCGTTTCCCACAATGCATTGCTTAGCACGGTGCCCTTGACTTCCCCCAGTCCACACTTTCAGCCAATCAGCCGCCTCCTCCAGGGACCAAACCTCATTAACTGCTTACAGAAAGATATTCTCTATTTAATTGCTCATCTTAATAGACCCAAGCAGCATGGAGGAGTGACAGCTGTATACATACATACACACACACTCGCAAAAATGCCATAAATCCAGACACATGCATAAGTTCTTCAAGAAAGAATTCATGTTCATATAGCATAACCTAAATGCATTGTATACAACAGAAAAGGGTGAACAGAAAAAGGGATCTTGACCTGTTTGGACCCCAGTTGTAGTCCTCCAAAAACCATAATCCGAAATTCACAGGCACCATTTGGCAGACGTTCCGTTAATCCCATCCCGCCTTATTTGCAGGAAAAGATACAGGGGAGATGTGGGAAATAAGTTACAGCTCTCCTCACGACTGCCTTTGGGACAACAGCTTACAGAAAGCTGTCATTTGGGAAACCGGTCTGTAATTGCTTTTTGTGTTTTAAAGAGAAGTGTCAGGGCCAAGACAGAAAGGGCTCGCTTGTGTTCCACAAGAGACTCCATCCCATGAATGCATTCATCCTGTGCCTTTCGTTAAGAAGATCCTTGTGCATTTTCCATTTTCCAAACAAAAGAGGAATTAAGGGCCTATTGGTGAGGTGGCGAACAGGGGGAGTCTTTGTAGAGGGACACATGGGACAGGAGAGCTGCATTGTCTCTGCGCACACATTGTTTTTCTGTAGTCAAAATGAAGTCTGTCTGGCAGTCAAAGCCAAGGTCAGACCCGAGGAGAGGCAGGGGCTCTAGAGGCACAGCGATGTTAAACGCCCTCAATTTAACCACACTGTACTTCCTCTCTCAAGCACAGATGGGTGGTGACATGCAAGGAGAGTGGAGAAGCGTGAAGCTGTCCCGGGTTGAGGGTAAAAAGATATGTAATTATGTATGTCGCATGACAACATATCATGATCCCGTGGAGTGAAAAGCCATACGCAGAGGTCCAGGCCTTTGAGTCTGCAAATAAATTTCCTCACTCAGCAGAACACACGGATTACCTTTAGTGCGCAATATTTTGCTTTTAAAATAAAGCACATTTAATAAAAATTCATTATCATTATGCATTTTTAGGATATAAGTCAAGTTTCTTACATTACAAAAATAATGATCTACGTATATATTGAATTGAGATATTTTGTCATTTTTCATAATTAACATATAGACTTTGTATACAATAAATGTTTTTAAGAAAATACTTTTTCTTGACTAAAGGGTTAGTTCACCCGAAAATGAAAACTCATTAATTACTCATTAATTAATTAATTACTCACCCTTTTGTCTTTCCAAACCCATAAGACCTCTGTTCATCTTCAGAACACAAATTAAGATATTTTTGATGATATCAGAAAGCCATCTGACCTTCAATAGACTGCAACGCAGAACATGATTTTGCTGAGTTCGGCGTGTCCCTGGGTCAACATCTTTGTTGAACCTGGAACAACATTGTGATTAGCCAATCAGATTTGAAGAACCA
>JAUMHI010000055.1:12004993-12041819 GCA_032359435.1 Enteromius unitaeniatus
GTGGGTTACGTTCGTAACCTAGATGTTACCCTTTCAGTCGAATCACTTCGACATTACATATGGGAACACCCATGGAATAGGCCACGACCCTGGAGGCCGTGCTACGCAGAGACCCCCCGCCGACAGACAAGATACTTTCAAGTTTGTCAGCAGAGGAGTCTGCACGTAACGTTCCCCAACACCCTGGGGGCCAGATTGGGGCCCCACAGGGCTGCCAGTAGTACTGAAGCAAGTAGTTGCGAAGCAGGAGCACATGACTTAACACACAGTTCTTGCATGTGGAATTTCGTGAAATTCAGTATATCGATAAGATGTATATAATTGAAGGGAAAAACAGCCTTCTGGCTGACTGTGGAATATTGAGTTTTGTAGCCACACCTACTGGTGAAGGAGACCCAGAGGAAGCACAGCCAGAGCTACTCTGCTCTAGGTCCGACTGCGGGGCAGGGAGGACTCAGGTTCACTTAGTTAAGGAAACACTTCAGTGAAGACGCCAGGTTTTTACGAACCTGTCCTCCTGCGTCTTCACTGAAGTGTTTCCTTAACTAAGTGAACCTGAGTCCTCCTTGGTCAGAAGGTGTTGGGTGGCGCCCAGCTCGCAGCCCTAGGTCAGCCACAGTGTGGAGTTCTTGCATCGCCTCTTGGTCAGGACCGTTTTCGTGCAGCTGTTTTAACGCCTTAGCCTGATAGACCTGCAGCGTTGCCACAGCATGCAAGGCGGTGGCAGCCTGCCCAGCAACACAATAAGCCCTCTGTCTCAGACGGGAGCCGTAACTGGCTCCACCAGGCCGAAGCACCGCATGGGCATAAATGCACCACAACAGTGCACTCGACCTGAGGGACTGCCACGTACCCCCTGGCTGCACTGCCATTGAGTGCGGCGAAGGAAAAGGAGCCTGAGCCTGGTCAGTTCCTCATGCACCTCCTGGAAGAAAGGGACTGGAGGGGAAGGTGGCTGGGCCACGGTCCTGAACCACAGGTACCAATCATCCAGCTGCGAGGGGTCGGCCGCAGAACGCTGCAGAAGACATCTCAGCCTCGTAGGGCGCCCCGAAGGTCACACTCGGCCCTGTTACGGGGGGAGTGGCCCCCTCCGGGAGGATCACGGAACTATGCGGTGCGGCAGAAGTTCACAGGGCTTTTAAACTGGACAGAACATTCTGTACAGACGCCTGGAGGTCTGCCAGGCGCCTCGCCGCAATAGTTGAAAAACTATTATGGTTTAACAAGCTACCGAAGGACACGAGGGGAGCCTTCTCGCGAACGAGAGGCAGGAGCTCAACGTAGCCATGGACATCCGCTCACAATGAATGCATGATCCATCCACGAAAGCTGTCTCAGCATGTTCTCGCCCCAGACATGTGAGGCAGCGATCTTGTCCGTCTACAGAGGTGAGGAAACTCCCGCACCCAGAAACGCACGGTCAGATCAACATTCCAGAGAATGCGTCACCAACCTTGAATTTTTTTCCTGGATTGCCCAGGGAAGACCTTTCGCGGCAACTCTGTGCACTCAATAGGTCTTTGCTCACTGGAATGCAAAAAGTTGGCACAGCCGGCTTTGAAAAAAGCCACCAACTCGCAGGATCCGCTGACAGCCGCCCAGTGAATGCTGCCAGACGAGAGAGCAAAAGAATGCAGGAACTGCATGAACTGCAAGAACTCTTTTCAGTAGATCAAACATCAACTTCAATACAGCCAAGGGAATCTACAGCACCGAACGGCGAAGGCTCTGAAGCGAAAAGCTGCATGTCATGTCATGCTTATGCCCTCTTGTACTCTCGCGGTGAGTGCACGCCTATATTCATTGGCCTTTTGTATAAAGCTCAAAAGCAATTGGTCTCTCTGGCGAGTTCCCATATGTAACGTTGAAGTGATTTCACTGAAAGGGTAGCTGATTGTAACGGAACAGAGGCTCTAGAGAAGAGTTTTTTAAAATGGCACTTGTTTAAACTTGACTGGCGGGATGCTAAAACCATGTAGTCAGATGAGAATACAAGTAGGACAGTGTATAAACAGCAAGGTCTTGAGGTGCATTTTTTAATTTCTTATTTTGTAAATAATGTGAAGCTCAAACTTTGGTAACTTACACTGATATGGACTATTTGCATCATCTATTAAGGTCACTGTCAGTGCTGCTCCCTTCTGTTTCAGACTCTCTCTACCCTCCTACCAAGACTAAAAACCACATTGACATGTTGCCATCTTTGATTTACTTATCATTATTGTCACTGCTATGATGAGAAAAGCAGATTGACTTCGGTTACTGTAATCTGCTATGTGAATGGGAACTCAAGTCACCTGTCATTAAATAGTATTACATAATATGACAACATTAATATAATAAAATATATAATAAAGACAGACAGTCTCCAAAGTCTGACTCTGACAGTGAGCCTAAAACAACTGAAACTGAAACTTAAAAAATAAAAAATAGTGAACAATATACCCATTTGTCTTTATTTTACAACCACAACAATCCCAATGCATCCAGTTGAATTCTTCCTCCTAGAGGGAATTGTCACTCTTCATTTGGGGCCAAATGTTTTCGACATTACATGTCCTTTATGATATCTTGAAGACCTGATGAGTAGAACAGTGGAGTCATGTAAAAGACATTTGGGTTTGCATTCACTGCATTATTGTGGCCGTTTTGTGTGTGAAGTGTCTGTGTGCCTGAAGAGGCCCCTGGGCTGAAACACAGTCCCAACCCCCTCTACCCTTTATTCCTCACATCCTGCTATCCCCATGGCTCGGCCTGCAGTGTTTTGGTGTTGTGTGATGACAGGCCTGCCTCCCCGGGGAGGGCCACCCCCCAACCTGTACCCCCACGCTCAGGTACCAGGCAGCATTTCCTTCTCTCTTTTGGCGCCTTCGAACATCCCTCTCTGATCTCCGGTATCTCTCTTGTCTCTCTGTGGACTGAAGACCCTCTCACTCGCTCACTCTCCTTTTCTCTCTGTATCATGTCTTCTTCTTCTCTCTTGTGGCTTTTTATTTATTTAAATTTCTTCACCTCTTTTCAATTCGCCGTCTTTGTCTTGCTCTTTCCTTGTTTTCTCCTTTTCTCTATTCTCCCCAAGCTCCCCAGTGGGACCCCTGTTTTCCCTCTCAAAGATGTCTTTCAGTTCTCCTCTCCTTCTCTATCCCCGCTCGTGGGAAGAAGAGCTGGAGACAATCTGCTTTATTTATTAATTTATTTATTTGGTTCATGCTGAGGTAGTTCCTGCATGTATTAGTCTTTATCTTAAGGTATAATCTGAAAGGTCTTTGAGCAGGTATATGTGCAGTAAAGAACATTCCCTGCATGACTAATAATTGAATGACACACAAAAATATTGTATGAACTGCATCAGGCCCGGCATGGAATATTTGGAAAGCATGCATGTTTACAATATTTCCAATGTAACAAATTATTTATATTAATATTAAACACTACTACGTAATTAGACATAATTACAAATATTCAACAAAAGAAAGTCTGAAATATTAATTCAGTCTAATTTGCCCAATTTATTTAAATTACACCTTGTGGAAATCCTTCTTTTTTCCCCACAATGAAAAAATGGACAGATTATAAAAAATAAAATAAAATAAAATAAAATGATCTTAATGCCCTTGCCTGGCAGTGTTTTTTTTTCCAATATAAACTTCCAATAGAAACTATGTGGGCTTTTAGCATCTCTGTTGTTTCTTGTAGACAGAAATGTGTTTTTAAAATTGTTTTTCTTTCAATACCAAATTATCTAATCTTTGGTATCCATTAATTATATTGCTAACATTCTAGGCCCACCGTTTTTTTCATTTGTTTCAATTCTTCCAATTAATTTTTGAAGAAACAAGATGCTACTTAAATGACATAATTGAGATCTGAACTTCTGAGAAATATAAATTTTTCTCTGTGTGCTTAGTACTCTGATGCTTTATAAGTGCTATATAAACATAATCAGCTCACTCATGTATGCTGGAGGAGGCTGATTTGCTCTATAGAGTTTCTGTCAGTGAATGTCAACAATGACATGTAGCATTTGACCCAATCAGGTGCTATTTGTTGTACATTTGTTGTATACATTTAACAAATAATCTTTAATACTGCTTTACCCAGCCCAAAGGGTAACTAAAACTGCGACTATGAGGGTCTGTGCACCCTTCCCACGAAAGGCAGCTGACACCTCAGGAAGGCAAAACAGGCCTCTGATTCCATGAACAAAGCAACTCTGACTAATTCTCCCTTTTGAAAAGACAATGGACTTTTCCCTAAATTAATTCACAGGAAAACTTTCTTTGAGTGAATACATATCCTTCAAGTGTGTATATCGTCTTGTGTGGGGTACACTGTTTTATGCATGTTTATAATAGATCACTAGCTAATATCACCACATAATAACACATTTCGTGTTTGGTATCTAAGGACTTGTCTTCAGATGATCTAATTAAGAGTGTATGTTATATGGTGATATCTTTGCAACATTTGGTGTTTTTAGAATCTCTTCTAATTTGTACATTAACCTCCAATCCAGTGCATATGCAAATTACCATGCAAAGAGCCATACAAGTTCCTCTTCAGGAACTCGAGCCGCGTCCAGCAGACGCTATGGGGAACGCCTCCAGCGTTACGGCTCTGAATTTGTGTGAAATCAGACCAATGGAATGGGCCGACGTCATGTTGGTGATGTCACCGGCCGGGAAGCATATGAGCACATGGGATGCTACCGGCATTTAGCATTTTGCCATTCAGCAAAGCGTGCTGTGACTGTGTGTGAAATAAAAGTGGTATTAGCGTCTCACCAAGCAGAAAAATTTCCAAATTCACTAGGAAGAGTGATCGGGGCGACAACTGCCCTCACTGTGAGAGTCTCTCAGTGCGCGTGCTTAGATCCAGGAAGGCTCTCTTTGAGAAGGGAGCCTTCACTGCGACTCCCCGCGTGGGGATTGCAGCGGGATCTCGCTGATATGGAGGATTCGGAGACAGACGAGTCCCTCTCTCCGCCCTCCTCAGTGAGGTCCGGCGCTGCCCAGGAGAGGAAGCATGCACTGCGGATCCTTCCCGCTCTCAGGGTGGCTCAGCACTGTTGCTCTCTTCATCTGCGGGTGAGAAGGGGCGCAGTGTTGAAGAAGTGTCTGCATCACCCCAGTACAAGGAGTTATTGGAGGTGGTGACCAGGGCCGTTGCTAAACTGAGGTTAGAATGGCCCGATGAGGTTAAAGCTGAGCCCCGCACCAGTAAATTGGATGAAAGCCACCACCTTCAAAACGGAGCCTTCCGTTTTTATATAAACCATATTCAGCCAGGCTCTTCCACTTATCCACAGACTTTTATGGGAATGTGTGTAACAGGAAAGAGCAGGGCTACAGGGCGGTGCTGCACATAGAACAGACACTTGCGGGCTATCTGTCTCCCGCCGCAGCATCGTCCTTGAAGGCTTCCCTCCAAGCAGCTCAGAACATCTTCAGCACTTGTTGGGAAGGGGTACTCAGCAGCAGGTCAGGCTGCCGCATGTCTGCACACAATGTCAGTGTTGCAGGCATACCAGGGTGACCTGCTTAGCGAGTTGGATGAGAAAAAGACGGTGAGCTCTGATGACATCCGAGACCACCAAAGAGCCCGCCCGTTCTTTTAGCCAGTCTATGGCAGCTTTGATGGCCTTAGAGAGGCATCTGTGGCTAACCCTGTCTGACGTTAAAGAAAAAGACAGGGCTTGCCTGATGGATGCCCTGCTTGTGCCTCAGGGTCCGTTCGGCGACGCTGTCAATACTGTCGTTGACAGGCACCAGGAGGCATGCAAACAGGTGGCGGCATTACAGCGGTTCCTCCCTCGCCGCTCTCCAACTCGCAGGGCTGCTGGGCAGGAGCAGCCCCAGCTGAGTACTAGCCGAGCAAGCTCCTCCCAGGAGAAAAAGGGAGAACTGGCGACGCTCCGTACAGGGGTCCTCACAGCCTAAGCAGGATTTGAGAGAGGGTAGGTCACTAACTGTCAAGCAGTTCCAGAAACTGTTGGGTCTCATGGCAGCGGCATCCAACGTGATACCTCTTGGTCTGCTGTACATGAGACCTCTACAGTGGTGGCTGAAGAACAGGGGCTTTTCCTTGAGGGAAAATCCCCTCCGCATGATCAAAGCGTCATGCCGAACGTTACGTGCCTTAGACATGTGGAGGGGAGTGCACCCCCACCCGGAGCTGTGGAAGCTGTGGGTATGGCCCCTAAAGGGGCGCAGCTCATAGCAGCTGGTCTCTCAATCGAGGTTGTGGAGACCATTCTCCATTCCAGATCCCCAGCTACGTGGAAACTATATGCCCTAAAGTGAAATGTCTTTTTCTCCTGGTGCGGAGAACATCAGCAGGATCCAGTTAACTCCCCGATAGGTACAGTGCTGGAAATTCTGGAATATAAGTTTTCCACAGGGGTTGCCCACTCCACACTGAAGGTCTATGGGGCGGCGATTTTGGCTTACCACACCTCAGTGAATGGACTCACAGTGGGGAAGGACCCCCTTGTTATACGTTTCCTCAAAGGTGCACTGAGGTTGAGGCCTCCAGCACGTCCCAAGGTGCCACTCTGGGACCTGGCTGTGGTGTTGCAAGCACTTTGCGGGCCGCCCTTCGAGCCCATAGAGGATATTTCTGATCATATGTTGACTATTAAGACCTCTATTTTGCTTGCACTATGTTCTCTGAGGAGAGTGGGGGACCTCCAAGCTCTTTCGATGGTCCCTTTCCACCTCGAGTTTGCCCTGGGCATGACAAAGGTCTTTTTGTACCCTCGAGCGAGGTACAGCCCTAAGGTCCCTACACTTACACCACAGCCTGTAGTGCTCCAGGCGTTCAACCCTCTCTTCAGGGAGCCCGGCCAACGGAAGTTGCACTGCATGTGTCCAGTGCAAGCACTGACGTCTATGTCCACAGGACGGCTCCATGGCGCAGGTCCTGGACCAAGCAGACAGTGAGCAGGTGGATAGTTGATGCTATCAAAACCGCGTATGAGTCATGAGTCAAAAAACTTCGGGAGCTGTTGGTTGAAATTGTGACGTGTGTGCTGTTGAACGAGCCGATTTGTTGAGCAAACTGGAAATAACCAATCAGAAGCTAAAAAAGAAAACCACAGAAGAAGAAAGATGAACATGGCAGCACCACAGAGTATTTGGGCTGTCGAGAAAGATGACAAACTCGCTGAACTCTGGCAAGAAGAGTGAGCGCTGTATGATATATCAAGCAGCATTTAAAATAATATAATAAATAGTATAAATTCAGAAAAAAGGAATATTGATTTCATTCTCTGCCCTTCAGCCAAACTCTTTGCCATGCCCTTCGTTTTCTTTTGTTTTTTGTTTTTTCGCAAGCCATTGCTGCCACAAAGAAAAGGATCTCTTCCTCAGAATCCATGTTTTTGGCGGGGATTACCTCAGAAACTGGCAGGTTTTAAAATCGTGCCGTGTACCACTGCGTCCGTAAACAATTTCATTTGTGACGTGTGCGTGACCATATGGTCTTCCGACTGTATTAGTTTAGTATTTAGTATAGTATTAGTTAAAGAACCTTTTATGAACCGGCACTGATGATTTTACAGGTGGTCAATCTTTTCATAACTTAAAATTTGGCTTTTCCTAATGGTTTACCCTTAAGCCTTCTTTGCACTTTCCCCATATGTGAGTGTATTTATACATGTGTATTCAGTTATGTGAGTTAACATAGTGTTCAGAAAACTTTTGCACAAATTACATTAGTTTCTGATTCAGCCTCGCAAATGAATGTCCCAATGAATGCCCCTAATGAACTAATATGCTACAGACAAGTGGAGAGAGATGCACACACACCTGTTCAAATTGTCATCTATCACTCATTCCTGTACATTAGCTCCCAGACAGTTTTCCCCTGGGATCTGTGACGAAGAGAGAGAGGGAAGAGTGACAGAAAGAGAGAAAAAGACACAGTAAGATAGAGAAGGAAAGATAAGTAATCCTTCACTTGTGATGTTTAATGTTCAAAGCGCACTTTGTTTGCTAAGTGCCTCACTGCGGGGTGTGGACTGAAGATTTGGGGGGTGAGGGGGGCGGCCGTGTCTCTCAATAATCCATTAGCTAATAGCTGTACAAAGCGTTGCCATCTTACCTCCATACAGAAGCCAGTTGAACAAAAAGACAGACATAAAACTGACAATTACTGACTCCAAAACACTCAGACATAAACTAGGTGGCCATATAAAGAATTTAAGATCAGACCTGGCTCAGAATCAACCTGTGGCACGTCTGACCAATTAATAGGGAAAAAAAGAGAGAGAATTAAACAAATAGCAATAATGTAAAACAAATAATATAATAAAGTAAAACATTCAAATACTTATTTACATAATTATATTTATCAGCATTACTGTTTTTACTTTATTTTAGATCAAATACATGCAAATA
Organism: Enteromius unitaeniatus; assembly: GCA_032359435.1. Lineage (NCBI taxonomy): Eukaryota > Metazoa > Chordata > Actinopteri > Cypriniformes > Cyprinidae > Enteromius > Enteromius unitaeniatus. Next base: position 12,013,396 of record JAUMHI010000055.1, read on the forward strand.
ATTTTATTTATTTAGTAGGGTTTTTTTTTTTTGAGTTGACAAACATAGTATTTATTCAGAAGCTTTGACTAGCAATGTATTCAGGTTGGTGCACTTAAATTAAATAATATTTTTTAACAGTAAAGCCAGGTGATTTAAATGCCTTAGGGTTTACAGGGTTGCCAGGTGTTCTCAACAAAAACAGTCCAACTGCTACTAAAAACTAGCCTAAAACTAGCTTAAAGCAGCAGACTCACAAAACGACTTATGACAACAGTTGAAGTAACACAATTCGGTGGGAAAACCATGGACTTTGCAACACACTGTTTACAATTTCTTTTTTTTTAATTATTGTGCATTGAAGATCATAACTTTAAAAAAAGTCCCACTCTATATTAGCTGGCCGTAAATGTAAAAAAAAAAAAAAACATAAGTACAATGTACTTATTCTATTGCAAAACACTTCTGATACTATTGAGGCGAGATACATTAACGGTTAGGGATGGGTTAAGAGAGTAATTATGCAAGTAAAGAAATTGATTACAGATAAAATTATAGGCAGTTTTGTATTTTAAATATAAAAGTAGAATAATACAATAAGTGCATTGTATCAAATGTTAATTTAAATGTAAGCACAGGTAGGTAAAGCCACCTAATATAAAGTGGGACAAAAATATCCAGTAATTTCAACTCTTTTGTGGCCATCATATTTCATCAAACAAATAATTCTGGCTTTGAAACAACAGCAATTCCCGCTGAAACCATGTGCTAGATTTTGATTTAATGGCTCAAGATATTAACGATTCAAACTTGCATTTCACTAATGTTTTAGGGTCATGAAGCTCTCTTTTAAGCTGAGGTAGAGTTTGCCCTCGTGTAATCGGGTCAGCAGAATCCTGCCAGTGACTTTTACAAGCTAATCAGATCAAGAGCATCTTAAATTAAATATGCAAACTAAAAAAAAGAAAGAGAGATTAATTTTTGCTGATGACCGTAAATGCAAATGATGAGTCAATTAAATGCAACGCGCAGTTCAATTAATAAGTTGAGGAGCCCATCATTATCATGTTTGCAAAAGTCTGAGCCCACATTCATTATGCTATCAGGTATATAATAATTTAATGAATGGGGCTAATTAAAATGTGCTACTTTAAGGGGAATTGGCGGGTTGGGGTAGTAGAAAAGTGGGCTGGGCCCAAGGAGAGATCGTTCCCCGGAGATAATGAACAATCAGACATCTGTTGGCAATAAGATGGCACAAAAATAACATGCTGGGTTACTTTTGTAACATCTATTTTCCTAACATGCCCCCAAACACCTGCATCTAGCAGAAAGACTCAAGCAAGACAAAAGACACTCTGGAAAAAAAAGTCACAGACAAGAAGTAACTTTAATTTAATATTGTGAACTTTGAAAAGTTATTTTACAGCTTTCATCAAAAATGATAACAATCTATACAGTAGTTTTTGTCTTGAGTTTTCCTATCAATAGAACGGTTCAGTGTGTATCCAGTCCAAAAAAAAAAAAAAGGAAAAATAAAAAATAAAAATAAACAAACAAACACAAGAATAGGAGGCAGGAAAAAAAAGGAGACCAGCTTTTTGGTTCGAGTCTTGTGTTCTATCAAATGCTTGTCGTTTTATGAGGAGTCCATCTTATTCATTGCGATGGAGCCACTAACAAAGCCACATATGGGAAAAAAAAACATCATGAAGGGTCTATCTTCAGTCATTTCTGATAAAAAGTCTTAACACATCAGCATTTTAAAAACAAATTTTCTGTTAGATGGCAGATCGCAGACACACATTACAGAAAACACCACTTAAACCATTCATGAAAGAGCCCTGAAGAGCGATCATCGAGGGCCGAATTCGCTGACAGTAGATTTAGACTCAAATCACAGCGTTACAGACGGAGAGTCAGAACCTCAGCTCTGGGGGGCAAGGCATTGTGCTCTGATATCAAGTCACTTTGCTCAGGGTGAGAAATTCATCAACGGTACCTTACAAAGTGCTAGGGCATGACCCAAAACATGCAGGTTCACATGCACCTCCAGCTAAAGTGAACGTCCCCTCAGAGCAAATGCTGACACTGTAGAATATGGCTTTGAGCTTCTCCCCCTCTTGTGAACGCAGCAGACAAAAACGAATAAAAAAGGCAGGCTTTTGCTTTAAATTAACGAGAAAGTGCAACCCATGGCACTAGCAACAAGTAAAATATAAATCATATAGTCTCTTTTTATATTCCTTCAAGTTCCTTCTCATTATCCTTCATAATACAAACAACAGAAAAAGGAGAAATAATTCATTTAACCCTCCTCGCTTTAGGTAAAACAGACCAATTTGTGCTTTTTTTCTGGAAAGAAATCCCTTAAGGAACTCTGTGGCTACTGTTACTGGTAGTGGTGGTTGTGAAGTCTGTACAAGTGATTGTACACTTACGGGTTTGCATTGTTAAGGCATCTATACTGCTGGTACTGATATACGTGTGAGAGAGAGAGAGAGAGAGAGAGAGAATGGAATAGACAGATTTATAAGCAGGCATAAATAATCAGATAAATAAAAGAGGAAAGAAAAGACAAAAAAGAACGTAGATTTAAACGTCATCAGAAACGTCCTTCTAGGCGTGACACGCAAAATAAAACCATCACTCTCAGAGAAGAGCCCATGCATATTATTACAATAGTACAGGTTCTGTAAGCCTCAAAGAAAAGATATAGATTTATATATTCATCATATATTTATATATATCATTTTAAAAAAATCTACATAACTAAATGCTGTGAGATGCTACTTTTTTGCCATACATAAAAAAATTCCAAAAGGAAAACAATTGCTTTTTAACTTACAAATTATACAAAAATAGACAATGGCTTTTTTTTTTAACGAATAAAACTTAGTTTAAAAAATGGAAGCTTGACATGATACAAAACATGGACCTAAATTCAAACAAAAACATGACGGTGATGAAAGCGAACAGATGGACAAACAATCACGAAAAAACCTTCCACAGTCAAAGTGAATTCGGGGAGAAAAGCAATATACAAAATCTGGATATACATACATTATTTATATGGATATTTTACAGAGACTCCCCTCTTTTCGTCCAGAATCCATGATTTGTGTTTGCTGAAGTTGGTGTGAGATTTCGTGTAACTTATGCAATGAACCGATCGTCAGTGTTATAATGAGCTGCCTTAAGCCATTCTGAGATAAATACAAATAAAACAAAGACTTTGGCAACAGAAAGTATATGTACAAAAATAGACGACTACCAAAGTGAGCCAATCAAACTGCTGTGTGTTGGGTGTTTGACACATTTGGAAAGCATTCTTCATACAGTGCTGTCTAAACATGAAAATACTTTGCTAATTCAAGTCATGTCCCCCAAAACAAGCCAAAGAAATGCACACACAAACAAAAGGAAAAACGGGTTGCTTTAACAGTCGGCTCTGAAATGGTATTCTTCTTATTCTTCATTTAACCTATATCCTTCACTAGCAAACACAGCAAACCAAACACATTAAAATGTATATATCACAGTTTCATTTTTTTTCATAGACAATGCAAAACCAAAAAAAGAAAAAAAAGAAAAAAGTAAAACAAAGCACATTCTTTTGAGCACACAAAAAATTCTAAAGGTTTTTTTGTTTGAAGTTAAAATTGCATGGCAACTGAGGTCTTTTTCCTTCAGTTCATTTGTTTACTGCATATCTCTGCTCTATTTAGCAGCAAATATTTGCAAGAACATAAATACTGATTTGTTGTGGAAATTGGGTCGCTTTTTCTTCTCTTCGAGGATGGATCTGGACATTGAAAAATTACAACATGACAGCATTTAATAACTCTTAAATAACTTTCCTACATCATAGCCATTCATACCGACTGGTACCCAGATGCTTTGTATGACTCTATGCTTAAAAAAAACACAACAACAATAGGGAAGTGAGTATGGCGCTACAATTTCATTTTGTATGAAAACAAACAACATTATGGCAAACTATTTGTTGGCTTCTCTCTGGGACCCCTCCCTTCTTCTTTTCTGTGTTCACACGGTTGGCCGTTAAAATCATTTGGATTTTGCACTAACGTGTCTGTTTATATAAAAACTGGTCAGTATTAAGAGATCTGTGCTGTTGCCCGTCGCTGCTCTCAGAAACATTACAGATGCACCCGCTCTTAAAGTGTCATGTTTGTGTGATACAGTCTGTAAAAAAGGCATGTGATCATTAAATTCATCAAAAAAGCCAGTGAACAAAATGTAAAGGAGTTCCATCGCTCCCTTCTGCACGGGCAAAACACAGGGGGTTAAATCCTTCATTAGAGCAGTCCAGAAATTAGCTTAAAAACAAAAGCAAACAAACACTTTCTTCCCATAAAATGAGATTCCTTTGTCAAAAGGCCTGAGTTTTAAAAAGTTCAGTTTTCATGTCTCCTCCACCAGAAATTGCCTTCAGCTCTGAGTGTAGATCCTCCGGCGAGAACTGAAATCAAATGTGCCTCTTCAGCGGCCCAGGAGCCCCTACATTGGAGGAACAATCATCCCTGGGATCGCTATTGTCATGAGAAGAAAGAAAGAAGGAGAGTAAGACATGGGATTGTTCGGTTTCATCTCTCATGCAACAAAACTAAAAGAAATGCATCTGAAAAGCATGTCGTACACAAATGATATGAACAAATAAGACGGTTTTTGTTGGTCACAATCAACCTTACACAAAAAGAGAGATGTATTTTATTACTTTGCACTGACTTAGCCTAAGTCTGAAAATAACAATAGTTATGTTTGGTGTTATTTAGCCTATGTATTTTCATATAAATTTTACTTTATTCTTTTTTTTTTTTTGATTTTTGGAATGTATTGTTCCTTATAGTTCAGTTTTATTTCAAGTTAGTAATTTTAGGACTTCAAATTATAATTGCCAAAAATGTAAAAAAAAAATTTGTGTGTATGTGTGTGCATTTAAATTGTTGCAGTTTTAATTCATAATCTGAACCCTGATTAGCTTACTAGAGCCCGTTCACACCAAGCATGATAACTATAAGCATAGCGATAAAAATATGTTCTTGATATTAAAGAATAGCTACACCACAACTAACGATAAAGTCACAGAGAAACATTGAAATCATTTTCAGAATGATCATTCCCAGCTGATGAAAGATCCAAACACTGACAGCCAATCAGAATCCATCCTGCTATAACGAGCTCGAGAATTTAAAGCGACGGCAGGATTGATTTCGATTGGCTGTCAATGTTTGTATTGTTCATCAGGTGGAAAAAAATCATTCTGGAAGTGACTCCAATGAAAGATTTTTAGAACTATATTTTTATAGTTATTGTGTTTGGTGTGAACAGGGCTTTAAGCATCGTGCAACAATTCTTAAGCGTTTACATAGAAATGTAAGGGTTAGCTAAACACAATGCTGATGGATCAAATCCAAACAATCCAAGTAAAATCAACTGAAGGAGGGATGGAGAGAATAAGCAAATGCAGTGTTATATCTCATAATTCTCCATGCTTTCGATCACACCGAAGCTGTACATTAATCAGGAGGATGTACAATTCCCTGCGAGTGGGTGAGGATAATCTTTATTCCGTATGATCCACCTAAGGTTGCAGGTCGTCCGTGTTTAATTGGAGTCATTGTCAGGATAAATAGTGACTTGCTTTACAGGCTGTATATCAGTCTCCCCATCAGGGAGCCATTATATGAACAATTCATCAATCCAATTAGTGATAACACTATAGGACGGCTTCGCAACGCATTAGCTAATGCTTTTCTCCCATGAGGACAAAGCTCCACGGGTTCGGAGGAGACGTTCAGGATATTCTTACAGTCGGAGGGATTTTACATTTACATGAAGAGCGTAGAGGACAAACTCAGTGTATGCATGTAGTTGGAGCTATTTTTACTCTTAAAAATGACTTCCATTGGTGTAATCCAGTATAATCCAGTCATATGAAATAATATATTTGACTTGAATAAAAACAGGTCATTTAAAGCAGTTTTTATTTTTCGCGTTTCGCCTGCATTTCGATGAGCGACTGAGTGTTTACTTCATGTGCCTATGGGGACCGATGCACATTTATGTGGACATCATTTTTACGAGACAAATTACAAACAAACATCTATGCTAATAAAATGTGCATGCAGTGTATACATAGTCTGACCCAAATTAACTTGCTTGCCAACACTTAAACAAAAATAGCTTGAGCTTAGATAAATATTTTTTGCTCTCAAACATTAAACAATGTTCAGTCAAACATTAGTATCGGTTCTATTCATTGTTGGCCAAGAGGAAGGAAGTCCCTTGAGTCTCTCTCCTTCGCTCCCCACTTTCAGCCGGCCACATCACCGCACCAGATTTTTCATGTAACATATTGGCTTCCTATTGATTTCCTCTCGCTGGTCCCTCATCTCTAATTCCTGGGTTATTTCCTGAGTGTCTCTGCCTCATTTGGAATGGGGAAAAAAAATGAGTGGTGACTGACAATCGGTCATTGGGTCGGAGTGCTGAGTGCATATCAACATGCGGAGAGGAAGCACTCCACGCTCGCAGATAAGAGATGTCTGCCTCAAACGCTCAATTACTTTAATACTGTCTCACTGTGGATGTCTAGATGGTTCAGATCAACACCCAGGGCCAAATGCTGCACAGGGTAATTGTCATAAATCAGGGGAAGCTGATTATGGCTTTGTTTCAGATAACAGTGAACATATGTCTTTATAGATGTCACACAACTGGTTCTATGTAGCCTGCTACTATTTGGCTGAAATTTCCCAGGTATTTTTTACCTAAACTAAAACTAATAGAAGTAATAACGATAGTATTAATCATATAATCTGGATGAATAATCCAGTTTTTAGGACCATAGGAGCATTTTTTGTTTGCAATTGTTAGTATACATTATATACACATATTTATTTTATTTTTAATTTAATTTAATTATTATTATTATTTTTAATAAAACAAAATGGCCAGAATTACTTTATTTGCTTTATGAAACTAATTATAATGAGATTATTTCATACAAATTAATGGACAAATGCATAAATCATGAAAATCATGCCACAGTGTACATTATCTTTACATTTTGGTGTATAAATATCATCCCTATATTTGTATATATGTATATTTTTTATATTAGTGGATGTTAACCAACTTATGCTTGGTTAACTGACAAACACAAGTGAACACAAACAAACTCTGAGGAGGACTTGACACAGGAAACAGGAAGTCAGGCAGGAAATGAAACGCATATGGCATGCTCTTCGAGATACGTAGCGGGCCCCCGGTGACAGAGAAGAACGAAGGAGGATGAAGGGAGAGGATGCTCTGACAGTCATGCTGATGGATGACTTAATGGATAGAAAGAGAGGATGATGAAGAAAGAGTGTAAGACAGGTGTAACATACTTCAGGAGAAGGCCAGTCCCTGCAGGGAGCTGGCGGTGGAGTACTTGCTAGAGTCCACAAAAGATTGATCTACTGGAAGCAGAGTGGGAAAGCAGGGGAAGGGGAAGGAAAATGATGGAAACAGAGAGAAAGAGAGTTATTTTTTAAGTACAAAAAGAGGAATTGGGTCAGAAAAGCATATATAAAAACACATTACCACAAGTTAGGACAAACCGACAAAGTGTTAGAAGGCTTTAGATCAGACACTTCAGCTCGGTTTCAAAACAAGTGAGTTACATCACTGCCAAATGCCTACATATACAGATAGCTTTCAACAGGAAGGGAACCTTAAAAGTGACTATTTGAAAAACTTTATTCTGGCACAGATTCCTTGCGTCATATAAACAGTGCTCTGCGTTGACAAAAAAGTCGGCAAAAACTAGGTGTCTTCGAAGGCAGCATAATTAACTTATTATCATTTTGGAGGCAGGTCACTTGGTTTTATAACAGCGGTCTTAGAAAAACATAAAAACAGTATAAAAATTATATATATATATATATATATATATATATATACAGCATATACACACACACATTATCATTTAAAAGTTTGGGGCCAGTAAGTATTTTATTTTAAGAAAGGACACATTATTGATCAAAAGTGACAGTGCAGGCTTTTACATTGTTATAATAGATTTCTATTTTAAATAAATGCTGTTCTTTTGATTTTTCTATTCTATTATGTTAGAATCCTGGAAAAAAGGTTTTCATCAAAATAATAAGCAACACAACATTTTCAACAATAAAAATCATAATAATTGTATCTTGAGCAGCAAATCAGCATATAAGAGTGATTTCTGAAGCATCATATGACCCTAAAGTAATGATGCTAAAATTCAGCTTTAATTCAGCGGAATTAATTATTTTAAAATATATTTAAATAAAAAGGTATTTCACATAGTTTGAGTTTTATTGTATTTTTGATCAAATGAATGCAGCCATCTGTAAGCAAGCTTACGGACCCCAACATTTTTGGAGGGGTGTGTGTGTGGGAATATACATCTATACAGGTCAAGCTTTATATTCTGCTGTTCCACTCACCTTGGAGGCCGTTTCCATTGGCACTGGTGCAGGTGGGGGGCGGCGAGGCCTGGGGCCGCACGACGGGAGCAAAAGCGCTCTTCTGTTTGACTGCAGACACCATGTTGGCCGGAGAGAAAGAGAAGATGCCTGAGGAACTGCTGCAGTTGGAGGGAAGACTGGTGGAGGAGGCCATGGTGGGACTGGAAGGAACAACTGGGACGGGACGGGACAGGAATGAATCAAAGACGGGAAAGGGTTTAGGGTGGATCACAAAATACCTTATAGACCTATACCTCTATAATTCAGCTTGATCAAAATGCTGTTAGCATTTTTGAATATATATATATATATATATATATATATATATATATTATGTATTCCTTGACTGGATCCACAGATGCACAGTCTGCTCCTCTCAGAACAACATTAGCGCAGGTCCCTCCCCTATCCCATCTCTACCGCTTCTCCTTTTGTCTATTAATACCCTAAGAGCATTTTCCCCCTCAACGATTTTACAATTACTCCTGTCGTATTTCAGCTGCTCTCTTATATCCTGCTCTACCTTTATTGTTGTTATTATTCTGCGCTTAAATTTTATGGCACTTTCCCAAGTAAATTCTCCTGATAGTGTCATAATCCATTTATGAAGGCCTAACTAATCAATTAATGAAAATTGGAGCCCACAAAGCCTGCTCTCTCGCATTGATTGAAAGTGTCAGCGTGGAGTCAGTGAGCCTGTTAAAATACTTGTTAACATCACGGAATCAAAGTACCGAAGTTGAATTGCTTCTCCTGCAATTAGTTTATTGATTTAATTAAGACGCTTTAATTTAGAAGCCGTGCAAGAAGATTGGTGTTATACGAATGGCTAAGCATTATAGACAGCGTCTGATCTTGACTGAAGAAAAGAGTGGCTGGGATTTGATTTCTGCACTTACAGACACACACACAATAAAAATAGCTGTGACTGCTGATCTAACATATGTCTCTAGTCAAGGGGCACGTAATTTTTTTGAGGAGGCTCCAGTGGCAGGACTGGCTTACTTGGTGGTCTAGGTGAAATATGATACACATGTAAAAGATGCATTAATGTTACTACAGCTTATGTTTAGAGTGCAATTACAGTTTAAACGTTGGGCATCGGTTAGACATCTTATGTCCACAAAGGCTGCCTATTTGATAAAAAAATACAGTAATATTGTGAAATATTGTCACATTTCAAAATAATTGTTTTATATTTGGATATATTGTATATTATTCCTGTGATCAGCAAACTGAATTTTCAGCATCATTACTCCAGTCTTCAGTGTCACATGGTCCTTGAGAAATCATTTTAATATGCTGATACTCAAGATACATTTTCTTTTAATTATCACAGTTGTTGATGATTATATGATGAATAGGAAGTAAAAAAAAACAGCATTTACTTGAAATATAAATATTTGTAACAAACTAAATGTCTTTAGTTTATTGTCCTAAATGTGCAACTGAGGCAAAAATATTAAAACAGAGAAAAAACATGAGAAAAACAGGCATCGAGAGGATTAGTACTCACTGGCATAAGGAGAGTTGGCAGCAGAGCCATTGAGGAAGTTGGGCGACCCTCCCAGTGTGGTCATGCCTGCATTGCCGTATCCATTCATACTGGTAGAGACAGTACTATAGTTACTCTGCTGGGGTGTTGTGCTGGGTACGTAACCATGAGGGGATACACTGCTCGTGTTTCGACTGAACCCTAAAACACACACATATAATGAGGAAATTAAATAGTAAAGAAAGACAGAATATATTTAGAATCCTGGTCATCATTGACTTTCATTGTATGAAAAAGACTCCCTGGTCTCATGGCATAAATGTGCTTTGGAGCACTTTTTAGCGAGACGCAAAATATGTACCAACAAGTACATATCACTGCAGTTTCCAAAAGAAATGAACACTAGAGGCAGTAAAACTCTTTCATCACACCTTTCATTCTGTTTCACAGAAATTTACAGTTTCGAATAATAAAGCATGTTTTTTGTACAATTACTTGAAGAATATCATGTTATGACTTTAAAACGATATTACTATTCTGGGATATTTAAAAACTGATGCTTTTGAATGTTAGCATCATACATATCCAGCTTAATATCTCTGAGTTTTCATAGATGGTAGGTTTGTTTGGTAGCTCATGGAGTACAGAGACTTGAGAGGTGAAGAGCATCGGTTTAAAACTACAGTTTGGGAAAAAAGTTGTAAAAGGAAGCTGAAATTGCACAGCTGCATCAACAAATCCCTTTTCATATCAGTTATGCATTTGTTAACATGATCGGGTAGGCTTAGGGCTGGATTTAGTGTCATATTGCCAACATGATAGTGCACTAACTTTTAGCAACAGTCAACGGAAATTTCAATCCTGAACCGCCGCAATACATACCTATATCAATGACATAAAATGTGGCAGGGCTCACATAATGAACCTGTGTTTTAGTGCCACACAGTGGACATTTCTCTTTGAACTTGTGGTGAAACATGCAGTAAGGCATGTAAAAACAGTGTTGCACAAAAAGTGCACAGAGGTATATGAGTTTTATGAGCACTGTGAACATTCTACTAAACTTCTCTTTTTTTGTTACACGTTAGTAATAAAGTCATACACATCTGGAATGACATGATGGTGAATGTATGATGACAGAAATCTCATTTTGGGGTGAACTATTCCTTATAAAAAGATCTGTGTGTCAGTGGCATACGTAGGCAGATAGGACAGGAGGAGGATATGGACTATAAATATACATCAGGACATTAAACGCTGACATGGGAGAAAGCAGCAGGAAGTTCTCGCTCCAGAAGTCCCCGCTGTCTGGTACAAAGGCAGCGCTCATCTCTGCTCTGCTTACTATTCATTCTCCTTTTCATCAGACGACTGATACATTACTGCTGACTTAACACAAATCATTCACTGTCACAGAGGCCAAGGAATGCTGAGGTAAAGGAGCCTGGAGGTTCAGGGAGCATTGCTGAACGCTTGTATCTGTCTACATGCTGTCTATCTCGCTAGTTTTCACCCACTTGCCTAAGGTTTGAAGGACACAGCAGACTACCGAATACCGTGATTTGGCATACTTTACAGAGACAGAACAGAATGACTTTTACATAAAAGGGAGACTGACAATGATTTAATAAAAACATTGGAGCAATATTTTAGTGCATTTAGCACCTGGTTAAACTGGATTGAGAGTGGTTAGAAAATAAGTTGCAGGTGTGCTACAGTGCATGTGCACAAGTGAATTCAGCCTCTTTGCGCACACACACAAACTCTCACAGTCAATCACTTTACTGTGACTTGTCAAAATATAAGATAAGCATCTCTGCTCACCCTGATTGGCTCCTTGTGCGGACTCCGAGACATTGACAGCGAGCTGGCTGTGGAAGGAGTTGACTCCCATCATGCCAGCGTGTACTGAGCTGTTGGTCAGACCTTGCAGCTGGTTGTGTCCACGTGGGACGTTGTAGAGCGCCTCTGCGATATCCGCTGCTCTTTTCAGAATGATCTCCTGTCAGGATCAGCACAGAATTGGACCAACAGTTAAAAGCATATTAAGTCAGATGCCTGATTCCTTCAACTTATTATTCAGTCTAAATAACAATGTTTTGATTAAATAAATAACTATAACCCAATTAAAAAAGAAATAAATGAAAATGATAAAATGCCAGATAAAATACATTGATCAAATTAGATCATTTGAATCAGTAAATAAGAGAGTCAATATTTTCTTAATACTAAAATAGATCTAGAAGATGTGTTTGTCTGATAGTCAGCCCAGCTAGAGAAAATCACTGGTTTTGGGAGGCTGAGGAAGTGGGGCTGCACATTTTGATGGAAAATTAATGGCTCATAATTTACCCTCATAAAGACGACAGGACCGTGTGGAGGTTGGGGGATCCTGAGAGAGCGCTCTTTGAGAGGGCTGATGACTAGAGTCATGCTCCATCCACTGCCCAGCCTAAATAATTCAGCATCACTGCACTCATGCTCAGCTCTGCAATCGATGAGCATATGCCCTCACTCGCAGTTCATAACTGATCTAACATTGAAGATGCCCTTGTGGTCCTTCAAACCAACGAAGAAAGAGCTCTGGAGGAATTACATTGGGGGATTTATGTTGTGGGAATATGTTAGGGAATATGGGAGAACAATTCTGTGGTTTTAGAGCTCTAAAATGGCCTTAACTGAGAACAAATGCTTAACTTTTCTGCTCAATTAAACCATTTAGATGTGGAACATGACATTATTTACACTGATCCTATGGCACAATGTGCCTCTTTTACCAATTATACAATTTGCACTCTCTTATGCACATACACTCTTGCCAGGGAGGATGCATAGCAAGGTAAAAACTGTCTTCATAAATTGTGTTCAATTAAATCTTACCTGATTATTGTGTGGCATCCCATACAAAGCTTCCACCAGGTCTGCTGCCCTCTTCAGAATCACCTCCTATAAACAGAAAAGATAAAAAGCTTCCCATGTCAATATTGGCCAAATGCACAAAACATAATCTTGATCACTAGATCAATTTACTTAACAACTGATAAGGATAATGTAAGTCTTAATATCATATGCCTTTCTTTTGTGAAATTAAGCATTTTAAGAACATTGTTTTAATAACTATTTACCATCATTATTTTTACTTATTAAGCCAACACATTGCATTTGGTCTTTCTAGTCTATTTGTTTACATGGCACTCGACAGGCACAAATAAAGCTACAGTACAATTACTACATGATCAGTCCCTTTGGAACAATATCAGGTTAAGTGCTTTGCTAAAGGGCAAAATGCTAACGTAGCTCTTCAGTTCATAGATCGCCCCTGACAGGGTTTGAACATGTGACCTTTGAATTGCTGGATGATATCCTTGACCACAACTCCCCTACCATTTTCAGTGGGTTTACGTTTATGAAATCACCTTAACAGCCCCTTACCTCATCTAGCTCTTCCAACCAACAATACTGCCACAGTTTCCATGTATAATACATGAACACAAACACATTTAAAGCAAATACAAGCATGTTAGTACATGCAAACAACCGCTCCGCAGGAGGCAAGAGCTACAGTAGCGCTATTTCCCTTCCAGGTAATCGACTTTCACTTTCATAACCGAAAACCTATTTATTACCATCCTTTTCACACATTAAACATTTATTTACTGTGTTCCTTACACTGTGTATTCATTTCCTTTCTTCCAAGCCCTCTTCTCCTCTTCATTTTTTTTAAACCCTGAAGCTCCAGTGGAACCCTTTTTAAAAGTTAATGTGCTAGTGCTGAGGAAATAAGCTTGCAGTGCGACAACCAGAAAATTGTTCTCACCCTCGGCGTGTAACCCTCGCTGCGAACAAGCCCCCGAGCATGTGTGCCTGCCTGCCAGCCGACATATTGCCTTTCAATCAGCCCCCTCCGCCTCCCCCCGGCGGCCCCAGATGCAACACACAGACACGATCATGACGAGGGGGTCAGCAAAGCAATAAAGATTTTTAGTGCGCTGTCCAAGGTGCTAAATTCACTCAATAATGGGAGCTCTGGAACTGCGTTAACCCCTCGTTAGGGGTGCTTCGCGGGGGAGGCGCCCGTCTCCGCTCACCCGGGCTTGGGCTGGGTGATTGAGAGAAGTGCGGGAGCCTGGGGAGGCCTAAAGTGGTGCTTTAGTATGGATGTGTGACTCCGACAGGCTTTCTTCTCCTTTACCCTCATCCTGGCGGGATGGTGGAAGAACATAAGGGATGGGAAGCATTAGTCCATGGCTTGGTCCCCTGCTGCACCGGCACTGTGTCATTTATCCAGCACACCTCTCTCCTCTACTTCTCTCTCTTTCGCACTCACTCGCCTTTGTTAGGAGGTCTCGTCCTTACCTATCGATCTCCTGTCATTACGATATTGGGGGTGGGGGAGAAATCTGTTGAGAGGGCAAATCCAATAAGGAAGGGGCCAAAAGTTTGTCCAGATAAACAAATAAATGCTATTAGCACAGGCCGTGTGTGGTGGCCCTGTGTCTGGAAGCAGAGCCCATTTCCTGGGCAAGTAGCAGGGCTTCCAGTAAGGGCTGAGCAGGGAGCCAGGAGCGGTAAACAGGAAAGAAACCTGATCTCGAATCTGCAAATCTGTATAGCTGTCTATCAGTCAGAGCCATCATAACCCGCGCTCAATCCACCCCCCTTCTCCGCTCCTTTGAGCTACGAGGACCCGATCTCTGCTTCGACCCATTCAGAGTGTCTTTAGCACCCTGACAGGTGTTTTCCAGCCTTGTTTTCCATCAACATGAAAGCTGAGTCCTATATATACATTCATAGTAATACATAAGCACGTATAAATGCGAATGGGTGCAAGAAAACAACCCCAGGCATAGTGTTTAGACGAATATAATATCAAATAGCCCACAGCGCAGCACCGTTAGGGCCAGCCTCCACATTAATGCGCGCCGGACATTGAATCTGTTCCTGTGTGTAAATTATGGTGGCTGGTAATATGATATACATTCATTAGGAAGGGGACTGCTGAAAAAATGAAATAAGGCCTGGGTCACATCTGGAATGTTAAGGCAATGGCGTCTGCACATTTACAAGGAAGCCAGGCCTGTAAAAACATGACAAATTTATTCCTGTGCTTGTTCATTTGCAATTTTATCATCTCCTAATGTTCTATTAGAGCAGTAATACCAGCGGGGTCACCGGCGTCGCTCATGCGGAACAGAGAGCAGTGATGATGTCATACTTCCTGCTCTGCTTCCCTGACCTCATGGACTGCTGGTCTTCTGGAGGTTCTGGTTTTATTAGCTTAACTGAGGTCTCTCACACTCGCTGCTGTGCAGTCACAAAATACACATATTTTATATGTCTTTCAGTCCGCAGGAAACAAAGGCTGTCACATGATTAAAACATTTAATTAAATGAATTACACGATATGCAAATTTAGGGGAAACGCCCCTTAAGAAGATTAATTAAAGACATCGACTCCTGGTGCTTTACCAATCTACTACAACGCAATGTACTTTTATTTTATTAAAATATCATTGATTAGTATAAAAAATACCTTATCAAAATTTTTGAAATGGAAAAGTAGTAGAAAAACGAACTACATTTTTCATTATGCTAATTAAATATTTAGAAACATATATTTGAAATATTATTCATCATATTGTCAACCCTGCATTTAGAAAGTTAAATTGATAGCCTTATTGCATGCATTCAAAATGAATATCTTGCATATAAGAACAGCACATACTCTACATACGGTGCACCAAACTCAAACCCAATCCAAGTGGGATGTTCATATAATCTGTGCAAGCTAACCACACAAACTCATATGCCTCTATCTGTTTTCAATAACTGTAAATGCTTGGCTCAAACTGTGACCACACTGGTGTGTAATGTCATGCTGTTTATACCCACCAAGGCTGCAATCCATTTTGATGAATGAGGGCTATCATATAGTGAGCCTTTCCCTATCCTGACAATAATCTAATCTTCAGTTTCAAACACACCATTTGTTGCTGATGTAAGAGATAAGATACTCCAACGGTGAGTCGATACAACTGACGATTCCCAGAACAATGTGTCAGGTTTTAATCTGATAGAAAAGTGCCTTTACCGTAGTAATCATAAATATATGACAGCCCTATGACAGAGTTAGTTACAGGCAACCTAAGAGTGAAGCAGTTCATCAAAAAAGAGGTGCTATGTCAGTTAATCATTTTGTTTTGGAAGTTTTTAAGGTACATATGTTAATTACCTTTGCATGAGGTAAACTGTGATTTATGCAAGAGTGCACTGAGTGAATGTGGCCATCGTATTGCATAGACGCGGTGAATCACGTGTGAATTAGAGCAGAATGTCCGTTACATGAGTTTAAGCACAGCTGATGCACACTTCTTTGAATTTCGCAGATTTGAGTTTGCTCGCTCTGTCCAATGTACTGCTTAACATGGAGGCTTATCCACTGAGCTTATCTAACGCAAAATCAAATAGTCTCCCTCCAATCTCTTCCTCCTCCCCCCATATCTTTCTTCCATCAATATCTGCCCATCATCAATTTCAGTCACTGTGCTCTTTAACTAATGTAACTTCATTGCATAATTCATATTCTCTCCGGGCCTCAAAGGTTACTCTCTGAAAGTCAATAATAACCTGTCTGTCCACATCTGCACAGTACGACAGCGGAGTGCAGACACCATAAATTTGAGCTTATATAAGGAATACTATTTTTAAAGTAAAGTTTTGCCACAGTTGTCTTTAGTCTTTGAAATTTGCAGTGCTTGTTTAGATAAACCTGTGCAGGTTTAGTTTAACTAGATCTATATTTAAATATTTTATAGCGGGCTTATGGATTTCCCAGCAACGCGTAAAGAGTGCGCTGCAGTGTTACCCAGAAGCAGGAGATTTTTCCTGGAAGCGCAGATTGAATTCTGGACCCTGTGGAGGCAGCCAAGGGGGATCAGGTGGATGTGAAGTGACAGAGAAAATGTGGGAAACAACGCTGACAGAAGAGATGGAGAGAGACCAAACAAGGCCGCAGCCTTGATGTGCTGAATATGGGCCAGGTGCATTGTGGGATGCAGTTTCGACTATTCAGTTATTAGTTTCTCTTCCAAAAGATTCCCTATACAATATATAAATAGGCTACAGTACATAAAATCTACTCTAAATATTTGAAATATATTATATTTATCAGTTTATATAAACATCCATTTAAAATTTGAAATGATATATTACAAATTTGCTCACTTATATTGCTCACACATTAAGCAACATTTAGGCAGTCAAAGGTCTCTCACTCTATTTAATGGGTCATCGTGGGCCACTATCACTATCACTAGTACCACACATTCAAAAATCCTGTTGTTATAAGATACTTCAGATGCGCTCATTCATTTTTCTTCAACATATCACAAAAAAAACAAAAAAACATCTAGTTGAACTATTGCTGCGTAATAAATTTGCTGGGCTGGATAACATAGTAGCACGCTTGTTCAAGGACTGAGAGAAACAAGTTAACCTGCCGTGTTCCACACTTGGCCCTCACCTGTGATTGAGTCCAGCAGTTTAGAGAAGTGCCGTCAACAAACTGTTATTGCCTCAATAAAGGGCAAAATCAATAGTGCTGAAATGAGTGGCTGGGCGCAGTAGCCGACGCTGTTAATATCTCGCTGAGAGTGTTCAAACGAGAGGAGGAGGGACAGAAATAAGGAGGGGAAGAGAGAGAGGGAGAGACGCGTACAGCCTCAAGTACTTGAGAAAATCAGGGTAAAATCCTTTTGCTAACACCAGCCTTGTCTCGACAACCGGCCGGACATGTATAGGAACACCAAGAAATTATTTCTCATTTACCCTTTCCATGTTCACTACCTCTACACCCTCTTTGCTCATACAGCCTTGGCTGCCTCTTCCCCCTTGTGGTGACTCAATTATTGTTGGGCGAGCAGTAATAAAGTGAGGGCTGTGGTGCCTTCGATCGGCTGACCTGTGAGAAGGCAGGACCGGACAGCTGACTTCACCATGATGGATCACCCTGCTCTCTCTCTCTCTTTTACCTGTTTCTTTTGTTCTCTGTCTCTATCTCTCTCTCTGCCACCCTGCCAAGGCCCAGGACCAGGACTAAAGGTGTACATGTTTGTGTGTTGTCGAACGTATTGAGCTATTGTTTGTTGTGCGATATGCATTCTCTGAAAATGGCATCCAATGAACACCTGCGTGTTGGCTTTATTTTTGACATGTGCATACTATTGAGGGTAAAAGGTCATTTTCTATTCATCAAACTTTTTTTTTTATAGAGAAAAATGTAAATCTGTCAGGAAAGACCTACCATGCAGCTTGGGGGTTGTTAAGTGATACCATATGCTTCCGGTGAAGCCAAAAGTCAACTACACTACCCATAATCCCTCAAAAGATCAAGACTAGATATATATATATATGTAAAATAATTTAAAAAATAAATGGAAAACATACTGTCCCACTTTTATGAAGCACTGCGAACAATGTATTTTCTAACGAAAATTTGAGATATACTGTGTTTTGTAAATATAATCATTGACTCTAAGTCACTGTAAGTCAATTTTATATTGTGGTTTCCTTTATTACATATTACATCATTTTCAGTGCTTTATTGGATTGTAGTTACATCCCTCATAAAATACATTAAGCATAACTTTAAAATTTCAAATACGTTTTTTTATTTGCTTCAGAGTTTGTAATGTTTTTTTTATTGTTGTCAAATGATTAAAAGTGATTAACTGCATTCAAAATAAAGGTTTTGTTTACATAATGTGTTTGTACTGTGGTTTAATTTAATATGTATACATAAACACACACTCATACAGTATATATTTTTAAATATTTACATTTATATATTCATATAATTTATATTTATATAAATAAATGTAATTTATAAACAACATTTTTTTCTGAAATATATACATGCACGTGACTTAAGCTGGTTTATATTTAGAGAAAAATAACAAAAAACTTTAAGGGAAAAAAATGCAAATAGGATAAATAAAAAAATCTTTTTTATTTTTTCTTATAAAGATGGCTATTTTCCTTACCCCGATTGCATTTGTTTTTCTTCTTCTAAGCATGAACCTCAGTTAATTTGTTTAGATTTCTCTGAAAACAAGACTTAATATGTCATTTTGTTTCTCAAGTGGGCTTGAGAAAAAAAATGGGCACATTCTTCAGTATCCTAATATAACCAAACAAGCATCTAACTGCTTCCTCAGGGACTTCCCCCTTTACCTGACCCTGAAGCTGTCTCACCGAGTAGTTTTGCCTACCTGTTTTATTCAGCACCTCTAATAGAGTGAGGCTGCTCACTTGTGGGCCATCCCACCCTATTCATTAAAAGGTAAAGAATCAGTTAAAAATATGGGCGGCCGTTAAGTGGGCTCTCTGGGGAGTGTGGCCATGAGTGTATTCAGATCTGCCTCCCCTACACTGAAAACAGTGGGAAAGATGTGACAAGTAACCCTGACCATGACCCACCTAATGCATTCAGCTTCATCATCAGCCCAGGAAAATGAGTCCAAATCATGCCAAGGTTAAGACCACAGAGAGCATATCTGAGCAACATGCTGCCCCAGTTTCGATGAAAATTACCAGACTTTAACAATATGGCAGACAGAGAAAAATAATCATCATGGGGCACATTTAACTTGTCCTCTTTCTGCTGACAAGAAAATATCATAAACAGGGTTCCCAAATATTTTGACCAATTGATACCTATGGCATATTGACTTTTAACACTAATTTCATGGCGCTTAAACAAACAAAAAAAAGCTATTTCCAAGCAATAAAAAATACGTTAAGCAATCAAAAATAAAATTTTTATGAATTTGCATGAATATAAATTTGTACGAATTAACAATTGTAAAATGCAAAAAATATCCTGACATTTGCAGATGACCGTGGGAACTTTTAATATGCTATTTTAAATGTCTAGCAATTTATATTTTCATGTATATATATGTATCTGTCATTATACAGGGATATTAATATCTAAATCAGTGACATCAATAAGCCAGTAATGTAATAGTCCCTATCAGCGAAAGGAGGGACGAGTAGCAACATATGTCTGCTGGGCCCTTTAGTGGTTCAGCACAGTGTTCCAGTACGCCATGGAGTGTGTTTTTGTGACTATGTGTGTGTGTGTGTGTGTGGTAGCACAGGGTTCAGACTGTGGGACTGCAGAGGAAGGTATTCAGACAATGTCCATGTGGTTCATTAGGGACTGAGATCAAACACTCATGCCCTCTTTAGCCCCACTGACAGGAGACAGAAGATCTGTCCTCTCCCCACCAGCTGGGGAATGGACACTAACACAAGGGATGAGTGAGAGAGTGAGGAAAGAGAATGAAAGAAGAAATAGAGAGAAAAGAGGGAGGTGAAGGACTGCTATATGGGAAAGCCTGAATGTTGGATAAAACCTACATTATTAAATTAAATTAAAAATTAAATCAATGCTAGATAACATTTAGCAAATAATATGGCTACATTCTACAAGTCAAAAGTTTGGACACGCTTGATTTAATTATTTTAATGATACAAAAACTCAAAAAGGAGTTAGTTAATCAATTAACAATATTTTATTTTGTTTTTAGTCAAATATTAATTGTGCCAATATGAAAACAATTTCTTGTCCAAGAGGATGGTAAATGAAAAGCTTTGATTGTTTGGACTTTTTGTAGATACAATGTGAAAGGAAATAATAATAATATAATAATTTATAATATAATATAATGTAATATAATAATAAAGAATGGGGAGTATAAACACTTTTGGTTGATAACATGTTTTTTTAAACCTTGCCTGACTAGTTGAAAATAACACACACCACCCAATCTGTGCTGTAACCCATGACCCATTTAGTACGCCTGCAAAATGTTAAGTATTGACAATCACAAAGAAACAACTATGATATCACTTCCTGTCAAAGATTCTGGCAAGTCACTAAACTCTGTGCCTCAATGAAAAGGAGAAAATACAAAAAACAAAGCAAACAAACAACAACAAAATGTAAAATGTGGTCATGCAGAATATGTGCTTTATAAATATGTGCTTTTTATAATGCTAATAAACAACTAGCTAATAGTTGGTAATAATTGGTACCTATACTAAAGTGTACCTATAAAACTATAATAGTATGTCAACTACACAAAAAGAACAGTGCTGTGTGCTGCAGGGCACATGAGATTAGCAGCCCACTGTAACTACTTGGCCACTAACTCTACATTTGCCTGATTCCTGTAGATTGGCTTTGGTTTGACACCACATTCGCTGACCCCCAGTCTAATTTGATGTGTTTAAGGTGTAATGGATTGGGAGGTGGCTCATGGGCCGTGAATACTGATGGCCCAGCTTTGATACAGAGGGCTGATAACAGCACAAGGTCAGTCCTGAGCGTGAGCAGGCCCAGCCAACCATAATTACTCCCTTTTTTTTACACTATTAAGTGCTGCTGCTAGAGCGGGGCTCTGGGGTATAGGACACGCACAACAAGATAAAGTAATGTTTATTTATCCCTCCCAAAGGATCCATTTACTTGGCCTGCCTCTGCTTAAGAAGTGTGCATAGAGAGAGAAATAAACACCCAACTGGGTCCACAACTGGGCTCCTTTTATCAGAATACCCAACACAACTGCGTGGAATTGAATATACGGTATATAATCTCTGAACTGAAGGAGTCTGTAATGAATGGTTCAAATAACTAGACCATGTTTCAGCTAAGGCTACCATGGTAAATGAAAACTGAGCAAAAAACAAAGAGCAATTGCTCTTTGAAAATAAAAGATAAGTAGAGAAATCGAAGTCAACATATAAAACCCATTTTTCTTCTATAATGTGATGAGTGAAAGACAACATATCCAGACAGGACTAATTGTGTGGGATTTCTTATTTTTACATACCAAATTTGAGCCAAATAGTGTCTCAAAAGTTATTTGGTTATTAGTTAACATTATCCAGTATCCTATATAGAATAGGATCTTTATAATAAAGCACTAATTACCTGTTCACAACAAGAAAGCAAATAGAGTCAACATTGACTTCATGTTAACGTTAAAAGAAAGCAAGCACAATAGTTACATTGCGTTAGAGATCTGACCTTAGGTAAGCGCTCAGGGTCGCCCGGGTGTCTAGGGATCACCTTCTGTAGCCGCTGGAAACCGTAGTCAATAGTGGGTTCATTCAGTGCTGCAGGAAAGAGAAAATTCAACCATGTTACCGCAGTGAAATTCAACACCCATCTGCAATTACCATTACAAAGAAATGTATATAATACATAAGTGTCATTCCAAAAACACAAAAGCAATAAAATGATAGCTAAAGTATCAAATATTATGTTTCCTAACTAGCTGCCAAAATATCTGCATCAATTCCCACTATGCTTTAGCAGTTTGCAACCACAAGGTACCACTTTATGAATAAAACAACACTTGAGCAGTTTGTGTGAATGGATCCTGTCTATTTTTGCAGTCGGTGCAATGGCACAACCTTCATGGAAAGCTTCAAAAACTGGTTGTGAGCAATGAGACTTGTGACGGATTCAACTGCATTGCAAATGTTACAGTTTAACAGCAATGTAACTTTGTGCTTGTGTTTCAGGCAAAATAATCCAGGTTCATAGCAAGCTCAGCTCAACAGAAACAATGTGCCAATAACAAAAACTGTTTTGTTATTATTTTTGTTGCAATTAATATTTTATGGTGAACACATGATGTTAATTAAATGTATTAATTTCAGCATTATTTATACCAATGGCTTGCACAGATGTAACCAGAAGCAGCCAGATCATTTCATTTATAAGCAAGATTAAGATCAACACAGAACTAAAAGGCGCCTTTTTAAATTTGCTGTGTCCTTAAACAAACTTCAATGACAAATAATTCTGAATTCAACTCCCTCTTCTGTTTTGTATACATAAGCACCAGTAATCTGCAAAACAAATCTATAGACCTCCGTTATGAGCAAATAATTCAATTAAAGTTTTCATTTCTGCGGCACCTCCTACTCCTCAGAGGCCCACAGACAGCTTCATGAATGCTCGCTGAGGACAAAGCAATAAGATAATATTGAAAAAGGAACCCGATCTACGTGATAGAGCCAAACATCCTGCACGGGTGGACCACATGGTGCTTGGTCCAATGTTTTTCTAACCTCCCTGGATTGAGTGGGACTTTCACACTGAGACAATGGATCTTTCTCCAGCACTGGCCCACTGAGCTTGTTTGTGTGTTTATCTGTTGTGGTGCTAAACTCCAGCCCTCAGGGGCACATTCACACAGAGCCCTTCTGTGCTTCACTGAGAGAGAGTAAGATTTATACAGAGAGATATTCATCAGCAGAGATACTCGATATTTGATATGCAGCATACAGAAAAGTGGTCTCAAAAGTATTTAGACATTTAAGCTAAGCTTAAAAATGTATGTATATTTTCAATGCATCGCATCAAACAAACTAAACCTTTAAAAATTCTAAACTTTCTCTAGTATCACTTCTCAAGGTGATTTTTAGTGGATGTCCTGGCAGAGGTTCACACAGGTTTTTCTATCAGAATAGAGTTCAGAGTTCAGAATGTAGTACATCGATCCACAACATTTGATTTCAAATTTTCAAATTAAGTTTCAAATTAATTTGATATTTGACACTATAAACTGTATATCCAATGTTTTTATCAGTTAAATCATACGAAACAGCCTTTTCTTGAAACATTTGTCTTTAAAAAGTGTGAAATGAAATTAATTTTAAAGTGTTCAAATCAAATTTGGAGTCACTTTATATTGTTTGTTAGTTGGCGCTTAAAAAAAAAACACTAAACATTTACAGATGAACATTTACTTTTTACTTAAGTCTAATATACTGTATTCCACATATGAAGGAAGTCAGAAAGAGGCCGAGATCTTACTTTAATACTCAAATACTATAATAATATGATTTGGGTATGTGACATAAGATACCCAATAGGCCTTTTAACAGTTCACTCTCCACATGCACTTTCCCAATCTCCCAATTTCCAAATCAGCTGCCTTTCTTTTGCCTGAAGCATCAAACCTTAAACAGAACAGAGGAGGAGCAGCAAAAAATATATATAGCATTTGAGGACTGGAGTCCTCTGGCCCTCAGTTAATTGTCCTGCTGAAGACGGGGGTAAAAGAAAAAAAAAAACAGAAGTATAACAGCCTCTGTCTCTTCCGGCCTCCCTTCTGTTTGCCCTGTAGGCCGCAGCCTGGACGTTTCCTGGGGGAGTTCACCCAGCTCCCATCAGCTCTACAGCTGAGAGGACAGACTGTGGGCAGCCTGTGCAGTGCAGTGGAGTGGATTCAGATGGCCAAGGGCCCAGACAGAACCAGACCCTTGGAGCCCAGAACACAAGCTGTGCCCAGCCTGGCCCTCCTCCACCAGGGAACAGGGGCCGCTCTGACTGTACGTCGATACAACATCCAATGGCAGGTGGGATCTACACCTTTATGAGAACATGCAAACTGTGGTCGAGTATCTGGTTTTGACTGAAACACGCATTGAAAAGAAAGACATTATTTGTGAAACGCCAGGCTGCATCCCAACCAACTCTATAAAATGTCATGTTTACTTTTACAATAAGCCGCAACTTCATTAAAAAGCGGTTGACATTGGCTAATAACAGCAGACCTCATGCGGTGAGACACAGCTGGACTCAACGACTCGCTGATTGAGAGGCGGAATTAACCTCGACTCTCTCAGCCACAATGACCGCCTGGATGCACAGTCGTTCACGCCGTACTGTGATTGACTGGCTGTTTACTTAAAGAGCAAGAACGAGAAAAAAAAAATAGTTAAAACAATCTCGGAGCATGATGGAGAACAGATCACAGCTATCGGCGAAGGAAAGAACAACAAAAACAGTTGAATGTGACAGAATGATTCAAAGCCGCCCCGCGGCTGACAATACATCATATCTAAATAGGCTTTCTGTAATCAGGTCTGTTGGTGGTTTGGAGACGGGGATATGGAAGTGCAGACTGGTGCAGAGTGCAGAAGTGGCCCGACTGGAGCATGAATGGGGGCTGGGGGAAGCAGATTGCAGGATATCGTAATGGCACAGGAAAAGATGGAAGCTGAATGAAAAATTGTGTTGTGCAGTATTACAGCAAGTCTGACATGGAGGTAGAGGGGCGAGTGAATGGAAGAGTAAAAGAAGTGGGTTTAAATGAACTATATAAAGAGAAAGATGCAGTTGCAGGGTCTGGACAGCCACCAGTTTCTGTGGCTTGAAGACAAAAAGACGTAATATTCGCATTTAAATACTGTAATTTTATGTATTTCTGGGGGAAAAAATTGTAATTGAAAAAAACACAATCGAAAATTCTGGGGTTGGTAATTTCTCAAAAATGTAGTATGTAATGTAGTGAAATATTATCACAATTTCAAATACATGTTATATTTGAATATATAGAAATATTTTGTGACCTTATAAAAGTTTTTACTGTCAATTTGGATCAATTTAATTCATTCTTGATAAATAAAAAGTATTAATTTATTTGCAAAAGATCAATCTTACTGACCCCAAACTTTTCAACATCAGTGTAAAATCTATAAAAACATCTATAATCTATAAAATAAAATAATATTTAGCTAAAAATAATGCAGGCCAGGGCTTGTTTGTATTCAACATGAATTTGTATGAATTAACAAAAAAAGCGATTACAGGTTAATAATATTTTCTCTGACTAAAAAGTTACATCATCAGAGTTATTTCAACGGAAAATGAAGATATTGCATGCAAATGAGAGATTATGAAAATTTTTTTTTATTATTATTCAAATAATAACAAGGATTAATGATTTGTGAGTCATGGACCAAGGCCCGAGACATTTATTAGCAGAGCTTCAATCTCATAATACATAATTTGACTTCAAAAAAAAAAAACATGCAATAAAAGTTGGTCTTGAGAAAATCTCCAATAAACTCATTTAGGAGCAAATAATGAAGTGGCTGCTGGAGCAGAACTTTTGCGAGGGTCTAGACAGGGAACATTTAAAGTATGTCTCTTCAAGTGGACCCATGTGCTAGCATAATGAGGTGCAGGCCGTGATGCAAAGCACCTCTGAGGAGAGTGTTGAGTTAATGTGCTGATACAGAGATGGATGGGCCAGATCTCAGGCTAAACTGTACTCCGCCACACTTACAGACATCTGCACATGTTTACTCTCCTTCATTGCTATTGATTTTCACATTCTGTACAATCCTCCCACCAGCCAACTTGATAATGCACACTCGCTGGGAAAGAGACTGTGTACTGAACAGTTAGCAGTATAGCCCTACTAATTTTATATAGCCACTGAACTCCCACTGAAAACAATGATGCAAACATTTCATGGACACGAGTCCTAGCAATTCTGGTATATGTCACAAATCAAATTGACATTGACCAGTGACAGTGTATAACCGAAAAGCAAAACAAAGCCCCTGAGACTACACATAGAAGTAAAAAACACCTCCTGTGCTGGGTCAGGGAGTGAACTTTGTCAGAAAGTTCGAATAAAACAGTGTATTTTGAGAGATACACTTACAGCAAACAGGGAAGTAAAATCCCATGAGCTTCTTCATTTCCGGAGCCTCTATGTCCTTCTTGGTGTGCAACGTTGTCATGCACAGCAGACCTGTATATTTATAGAGAAACACCTTTCAACTGTCCATGCGCTTGTTTACTTTTACAGTTCCAGAAACTCACAAGCTGCGGTTTCCATTTCTTTCTGGGCTGAGGGAACGGTTTCACGACAGAAATAACACCGGCCTGCACCCAACATATATGATAGAGTTGGTTTCATGTCATCACAGATTCATTGCAGCTCTCCAATTTCATACGCGAAGGAGAACGAAAAGGTTACGTGTGATGTCATGAGCTGAAATAAAATCTACAAAATCAATATTGAAAACAGCAGAATATCTGCCGCATACCATGCCATCTCGTTACGTTTAATGAATATAATCGATACAGGCCGTTACGGATCTAAACGGAGCTCCCGAAGGCACAAATTGAACGGTTTGCCTCATGAAAATAAATAAATAAATAAAAACTATGAAGGAACAGAGGCGCTTTTCCAAAAAAGGAATGCTACAAATACATTAACAATCGACAGCTCTCGTTTTTCTCCAGAAGATGGGATCAAAACGAGTAAAACATATCAGCAATAAATAAATAAATGAACAACAACCACTGCTTGAAGGATTCCTCGCAATCACACAGATCAATGCTCATTGAAATTTCATGAAGGCACAGCCGGATCGCTTCATATTTCACAATAATAACTACAGGCCCGCGGGGGTGAAGAGAAGAGAGGAGAGGAGGGGAACGAGCCACTACTAAAAGACAATACTATGAGTGCTGTCAAAAGCAGAAGGAGCCAGTCAAAACAGTGCGTTTTAAAATACCTTACACCACCAAAAAATCCCACACTTAATATCTCGCACAGAAGCCTGAGGGCAGAATGTGGGCGGCAGTTTTTTAGACTGGCGAGAACACGGTATTTGTGGCTTTCCTGTTTTTGAGACCAGATGCTAGCGCTGAGCTGCTGGTGGTAAATTGAATCAGCTGACCACACATAAACCTGCAGGGCTAGAACAGTATCCCTGACTGACGGAGGAGAAAGGCATGCTGGGTAATTGGTCTTTAGCAGAACCTTTTAACAGGCACTTGTGGGCTTTGTACAGAGCTGTTAATGTCATGGTGGTAATGTTCTGTACATGTTAGGGAATGGCAGACTCTGTTTTACACTCGCTCTCTTTCTCTCTCTCTCTCTGTTTTCCCCAGAGCTCTCTTTCATTCAGGTGTGATCTCATATGCTGTGGATAGGAATCGATAGGCTCAGTGGCAGGGTGTTCGATGCCTGCCTGAATTATTGCTTCATTTCTCTCCCTATATAGATGAGGTCTGTTTTTCCTCAGCCCTCCCCACGCCGAGATCAATACCTTACAATCTCATTTTTATCCATTTTTCCATAAACCCAGTGATTGCGTTTATTTGGAAAATCCGACAAGCTAAATAAGGCATCACTTTAAGACATTGGGGGAATAAAAAAAATCTTGGAACCTGTGGCCGTAAAATGGATGACTTGTTTTTCTTGATCGCGAGCAGCAGCTTCGAAAAGACAGAGACATCTGTGTGAAATGGCCCACTGAAGACGCCCCGCTGTTGAGCAAACCAATTGCTCTATATCTTTATGGCTACAATCTCCACCATACAGAGGTTTAGCAATTTAATTGGAACAGTTATCATTGATCACCTAGTGTGACCCCATTTGTCAATAGAATTAAAGAGACTCATTATCAAAATCGAACGATCACTCAAGCCACTCAAGAAAAAAAAGCCTCAGTCAAATATAGGGCTTGGGTGAAGGATTTGCATTCACAGTGGGGTCCAAAAGTCTAAGAAATATTAAGACATATTTTCTATGATCGTCCATAAA
>JAUMHI010000055.1:12041919-12056936 GCA_032359435.1 Enteromius unitaeniatus
GGTGAAGGATTTGCATTCACAGTGGGGTCCAAAAGTCTAAGAAATATTAAGACATATTTTCTATGATCGTCCATAAAGGAAAAAGGATAGGCAAACCGAATAATAAAACATTTACCTTTTATGCCTTTAATAACTTTACATTCAAGTTGTTGAGCTGATATGATTTTGTATCCAACAGAAAGATTTTTCCTTGTGGTCTCAGAATTTTTGGACCCCGATGTACATGCATTTGCATTAAAAGAGAAGGTGGGTGAATGCATGTATGATGTGAAGTCTGGCTTTTCCTCAACTAAAGTGACAAATGCCTCCCATAGACTTAATCAGTGGGCAGGCGTAGAGAGCTCCCTCTAATGTGATGGAGCAGAGTCTTTTAATACCAGGCTTGATGGGTGCTGTTCAGCCCACTGGCCTGCATACTGAGCAGCAACGAATTGCCTGCTGAACATTTCAAGTGATTCATCAACACCTCCAATCTATCGGCCGCACAGGGTTTCACATACGCTCACTGGCAGATAGCATTATAACTCTGCTCTTTCCCTAAAAAACAGACGGAAAACCCCTTTGACGAATGATGCAAACATGGCAATCTGGTGAGAAGTAATACACAACCAAACACGGCAATGCATTTGTTGCAGATGAATTGAAAGGGAGGGCGAAAGAGAGAAAGTAGGGAGGAATGATTCATCCCTCTTATCTGTGGAGTGCCATGCAGGATGGGTAATGTCCCAGGCGGTGAGTGTTTAATTGTTTCTGATGAAAAATATAATTGCAGAGAGCTTCTGGATGTTTAATTGCAGATGCCCAGTAACTCTGGGTGACATCACTTTGACTGAGTCTTCCTCATTAAAGCTTGGGCTTGTGATACGGCCTTAACTTTAGCATTCCAGCAGTACAGAAACGTGCCTGGTGAGATGGGAAATGATGGCTACTGTTCCACACATTGCTAAAACATGTTTTTTTTCTACCTTAGTGTACAAAAGTAAATCTAGTGGTAATTTTTCATTCAGTTTAATTTAATGAATCGTGACGGATGCTGTCAATCTTCATAGCTTAAATATGATATCTTTATGCAAGAAACAGACCAAAATTTGAATTATTATTTAATAAAAACATATTTGGTATCACTGTTGATGCATACTCATTGATATAGGTATGCAAAAGGCATTAAAACCCCACAGGAAATATGAACTACAAATTAAAATGGTGCAAACCCAATGGTATATTGCTAAGAAAACTATATTGTACTTCCTGTATTTTATCATTATTACCCAAGTAAGTGTGTGTGTGTGTATTTTCACTCTTTGCCTTTTAAATATGGCTTATTATGGTTAAAAATCATTTGAACTTCCTTGCTTATATTTCCTCTGTTCTACTCCATCTAGCTGTCTAAAAGGAAGAAGGGGTCTCTCCGTTATAAGTAATGTCTAGTCAATAATACTGAGTAGTGAATGCTGTTGATTTCCTGGTGTAAAAGTAAAAAAAAAGCAGTTTTATACCAAATTTCTATCAGATAGGTAGCCACCTGTCACAAATCACATCTCAGTACATTACAAAGCTAAAGTTGAACTTGATGTTTGAAATTCACCTGGTCTGTATCTACTTGTAACACAATGTGACAGACAGACACAAACACACACACATGCACACTTTATAATGCTTTTGATTCTTTGAGCTTAGACTCCATTTATTGTAGTTCCATGAAAAAACACAGAAGAGAAGAGTCATACGTGTTTGGAATGATATAATGTCGAGTAAATGATGACAGAATTTTCATTTTTAGCTGAAATATCCCTTTAACTACAAACTGCTGGCCAGCCAGAGGCACCGTTCACACGAGCGTGTGCCAAGAATCCTAGAGAATCCAAGACTTCTGAAACGAGAGGCCTTTGAGGAATCCATTTACTGGGTGGCTGCTGGGTTCGTAATCAGAGTGAAGTCAAAGCCAAAACACAGTTCTATCACTACAGATGGAACGGTGTAAAATATAATCAGTGTCATAATTTACTCATAATGACAATACTCTAAAATCATGCATGCTGTACATCTATACTTGTGAGAACCATGCATTCAAAGTAAAGGAGCAAAATTAAATCAGTTTTTTCTCCTGAAAGGATTGTTTTTTTCTCTCCTTCATGGCTATAAGGGATGTTCTCCAGGTACGGCTCAGCCTTTCCGCATGGCTGTGTGGTGTTTGTGCGAGGCAGCATCAGTGCACCATTGATTTAATTAGGTCTCCATCTCCTCTGCCTGACAGAAGTTGATTAGAGGTGCCAGATGCCCCATGTGTAATTCCACTGCCAGCTGCCACATAGCTTTGCCAATACTCTATGATTAGTACCCACTGGCAACTGGGCAAGGCACAGGTGCCAACTGGAGCCAGGAGAGAACGACACACACAGGCTGATGTCCCACTGCAGTAGCTGGGACAGGGGGACAAGAGGAAGAGAGACGTCCCAAAATGCTTCAAACGAAGGAGAAATGCACGGTGGGGCCAACCTGAGGGCTGGGCTCCATTTTTATGTGTGTGGAGACCAGCGGCGGCTCTGCGTTTGGTCTCTTGTCATTAACAGCTTTGAGTTTCAAACCGAGTTTGAGTGCTGTGTACATTAAAACAGCACATTTAATCAAAAGCTTTCTTGATGGTTATTAAGCTTGAAGCTTTAGCAAAAGGGGCACATCTAGAAGTGCAGCCATAAAACGGGGTGACCATCTGCCCTCTGTTTTGGAGGGTGTGTGGCTGTACGTGTGTTTGCATGGTTGTGTGCGAACATCTAAATCCCTCCCTCCACTCCTCCCCATGTGCTCACTGAATAGGCCATGAAAAGGAGCCAAGTCCAGCTCCATAAACCCAACGGGAATACTCATTCACACCCACGAATGCACAGGCATATACATAGACACCTACTGGGCCAACAATACCCACAGCTGTGCACTGTTTAAACCTATTGATGAGACAGGCCTTTAACATTGCTCCCTTCAGCGTTTTAACGCTCTTCAGAAAAGCTGTGCTTGTACTTTGACTGCAAACTCTAAATTTGAACTAAAAAAGCTGCAAGATCAGCGAATAAACTCTTCACCTCTTCCTCCACTGATTTCACTTGTTTCAACATTAGATTCCATCATACACTTCCATCATGCACTTCCCTTATTTCTCAGACTAAGTCTGAAGTTAATTACTTCTCATTGGCTGAACTCCCAATATGTAGAGTATACAGTAAACTCATTTTGAAGCCAGCAGATATCACAGGTGACCTCTTTTTCCTCTATAAGATAAGTCCTACATTTCTCTTATCTGTGCAGGCTGCAGGATCTTCCTGGAGTTCGAGGCACAGCCATTCGCATTAAGCTGTGTGCTCAGAAAATAGCCAGGATTCCTTTATGGCATAGGTTTCTCGCTACAGGAAACACTGGGTGACTTACTCAACCCAGACTGACAAGAAATCAAGAACAGTTGTAAAGGAATAAGACATGATGGTTGTACAGAGATGCTAAGGGTGCTTAATGTTATTCTTACCTGTGTAGATAAATCTGCCTGGTGTACCTTTGCAGAACTGCTTTGACTTGTAGGACAGAGTGACCTCCACAACCCCGGGAATGTGTCTGGGAGGAGTCTGAACTCGGATGGCATGAGGGGTAATGAGCTGTAAGAGAAAATTATATGTGTGTTTTCTTTTGTTCGTTTTTTGTTGACAAAATAAAACAGATTACATAGGTTGAAATAAGTCAACAAAATGTTAATATAAACACAATGCTACAATTTTAACATCTCTTTCATGACTCATTATTTGGTCATTTATTACCAAAAGAAATGACTTTTTACTTTATTATTAATTATTCATAATTATTATAATTTTTTTTATATTATTAATGGTCACCTCCACATATGCAACATAACAGTATAAATAGGCCTACTTTTTATTGCTCTAAACGTTCAATGCTGTTTTTAATAATTAAAGAACAGTAGACAGTAGGAAGCATACAATGTATACTGTGCAGTATCTTTACATAAGCAAGTACATAGAAAAGGTGCAAAGTAGTACGCACTGTAAAGTGTACATTTTATTTCATTTTTTTCTCATAATGTTTTTTATTCTGAACATATTCTACAATATATTTTGACATATTGAGAGCATCAGTGTTTTAGTTATTCTTCCTTCCATGTTGTTCCTCATTTTAGTATAAGAAAAATATCAATGGCACGCTTCATATTATAGTTAAGAGAAGTCTCCCAGTACAGTAGTCAGAGATGATCTTTTCTGTTAGTTTCATGGTGAGACAAATCTTGCCATGCAGCCAATTAGAGTAAATGTTTTGTTTGTTGTATGCAGACAATCAAGGCATTACATCATCCAAATTCTGTCCACCTTTTTAGCATCTAAATTGCCTGACTTTTGTACTGTAGAACTAGTTCACAAAACATGCATTTAAGCTACCCACGGCTGCAACCATACTAGCTGAGCTATTAAACAGTATTGCATTGTTCTATGATTAGATTATGATTTGACTGCTTACAGTGTTTGTGAAACTGTGCTCAATCGCTTTTGAAGAGGATTCGTGCAACTACAAAGCAGCTGCGAGTGCTCAGTTTCTTTGCAAATGCTCTGTCACATTCAAAGCCAGCAGCACTGGTGCTGCTTTACATGGCTTTAAACTGTCCCTTTCATTGCTCACTTAGCTGGGCTTTCATATGCCAGGCACTGCTCTTCTCACCTCTCAGATAAATATGGCATTGTCAATGAGAAGCTTTTTATAGCATTACCTCTTTCATCTAGCTCTTCCCAACATGAGCAGCGCAGAAACTGAGCGAGTAAAAGACCGAAACAGATGGACAGACAGGAAAACAGACAGACTGGCCGACCAAAAATGAGAACAGAAGCATTATGCCCGTTCAAACTGGCACACGTCTTTTCAGATTTGTAAGCCAAGTGGATTTTGAATGCATCTTCCATATCAGGCATATTTGCTAATTAGGTCGCTTAACTATTGTAGTTAAAAAGGTGCATAAATTGCTTTATCTTTGTGTTCAAATTCGGTTTAATTTTAGTTGTGATTCCTAAATCTCTGTTGTTGCTTTTGGCAAGAGCGTAGCATGGGTTTATTTTTGGTAGACGTTCTCGTAAAAAGACAACTGACCTCACTCCAGACCAGCATGGTGCCAAAGATGACCTGTAGGCCGTCAAAGAAGTTATCACCAATGATGATTACCGTGGCACCGCCTGTCGTCCATCCTTCACTGGGACTGATGGCCTTAATGCAAGGGGTAGCTGTTTTAGAGAAAGGAAGAGGAATAAAATTAGTTGAGCAGGATCTGTTGTATACAATAAACAACTTATCTCGAAAAGGCTTATGCAATATACATTAATTATGACTATATGCATATGCCTGTACACATCAAGGCACCTGTAAATAGATAATACATAAATAATGTCAAGAAGCATCAGAATAAACATCTGGAAGCAGCCAGCAAATCATCTCTCGTGTGCATTACCTGTGACATAATTTCATGCACAGACTAAATACTTAGGAAATAAATCTAAACCTGTGCAACTGATTTCTTCCTGATTACAGCAAATAGATTTATGAGCCACACTCTATTAGGAACCTTTAGGCACAGCTTAATGACAAGTGACTGACTCATTAGAGTCGTCACATATGATTAGACTGTGGCCATTCCTCTGCGCCGTCCCCATATGCTTCCTGACAGCGGTGCGAGCATGAGAGATGACGCCCGCTCACCGATCATTTATCTCAATCTACCCTGTATAGTAGCATGATTCACTGCTGTGGTTGCCTGGAAATCACCTGCAACCTCACCCTGATCATCTCTAGCTGTGTTTTGGGATCTTTAGATTGTTGGCATCGCCACATGAAGGAACACGACTCGAAATCAGAGAGTGGAGTGGAGTGACAGCAATGTCTCCTTCCCGCTCTGTGTTTTGTAATGAATCTGCTCCAGCTTCGCTTTTATTCTCACTGGTGACAGAAACCCCACACCAAATCCACTCCATAGTTCAAATCGGCACTGATACAGCTCAACTGTCAAGTCTCTCTTTACTCTCCTCTCTCTTTATCATTATACTGTATATATATATATATATATATATATATACTGTATGTGTGTGTGTGTGTGTGTTTATGTGGGGTTTGGTTATGGTGGGTACTTAAACCTGAATACACACCGACTCATGGAGGCTCATGGTGGGGACTGTGTGTGTGTGTAAAGAGTTCAGATACAAGCTTTTCATTGCCATTAAAGTAAAGTAACTGAACATAAACATAGGAGACTATGAACATATGATTATGTACACACAGACAAAACACACATATTTATGCAAATTATAGAATTAAATTTATCAACATTGGAAATGTAATTGTGCATGCTCATTTTCCTTCGATTTTCACATTTTATTTGTTTTGCTGTTATCTAATGCTCACTTAAAAAAAATAATAAAAGAAATTAAAATTACATAAATTATAATATTACATTTTTAAATGTAAAAAAAAACATATGTACAATATAAAGCTAAAAGTTTTAGCTTTTAAAAATATTACTGAAGCTATTTTAGTTTTTAAAGTTTTGTTTTCAAAATTATTTAGTCAAATTTGTATATCCAGTATCATGAAAATAATTATCATTAAATATTAACAATAAAATAATATAATATAATAATAAGTAAAGTCATGTTTGCACAATTTCCATGTAGTAGTAAGGGTAACGCATTAGTATTTACAATATTCTCCACTGTCCGTCTATATTTAATGATTTCTCTACATGTCTTTTCCATCTTTTTTCTGGTCGCCCATATGCACACTCATGTTCATCTGTCATTTATTTAAATGTTTTGTCCACCCGCTACTGTTACACGCAACTTATGCATTCTGTTCCACAGACGCTCAGATTCGGTTGACCAAACAGCAGAGAGCATACAAAAACGTGCAACAAGACACAGAGTGAAAGCCCCCCGGTGCTCTGCTTATGAAAGGCATAATTCCCCTCCGCCTTTGTTTTAGTCATGGACATAATTAACGAAATCTGAGGGTCAGGTTGGAAAAGATCAGTCAGTGATGAGTGTACAATAGAAGCACTCTTCTCCCCAACCCCTCCTTCCTTCCCCTCTGGGGGTGGAAGGAGAACACGAATGCTAATTCTGCTTGATTATACACACACCTTTATTAAATATTACACTGACCCCATGTGTGTGCGAGGAGGGAGGGGGCCAGGTGCGAGCGCTTGTTTTATGACACTCGTGCAAATGTCATGAGCGCCGGAGTTCGCCAGGCACAGAGAAATCCAGAGTCCTTACAGCAGTCGATCAAAAGGCCAGGCGCCCTGGGACACTCTGAGAAAACAGCAGCCAGCCATAAAATTCAACACCTTAATGAGTTTAAATTTCATTTCAGCGTGTTGAACTTTGGCACCGAATTCTAAAGCTCGTGTCTCACTGAAGGCGCTTTAACCGACTAATTACTGCTGTTCCAATTTGCTGCTGAATTTAAATAGAAGGAAAAGACATGAGGGAGAGAAAAAAGGAAAAGTAAGAGTCCTCCGAGACAGAGAACGGGGGATTCTGTTGTCCTCCATGACTCTGGTAAGGGGACTGAACACACATCCTTTAACAAGCGTTACACACCACTCTGACTGTAGGCAGGACCCCTGGGCGAGGGTGGGGGTCTACACTCGACGCTTGTATGATAGTGCACCTAACTGAGGCAGACGTGCAGCGGAGGCAGATGGCCTGTGTGCAGGAGGTGCTCGACGCTGCTGATAGAACCTGAACTGAGATAAGATGAGACTGTAGGCCCCACTCGCACAGCTCAAACTGGTGTGCGTCCTGGGAAGCGCTAGCATAGATAATAGCTGGGGAGATGGAGAGTTTCACAAGCAGGGGAAAAATAGTACTGTACAACACTGTAGTCTGTGAAGCTACCAGTATAATCATGCTACCCTTTTGAAAAAGCAGTTAGCTCCACTACAAGCTATGAATAAAAGAAGCTAGCTACATAACCGTTTCAAAATTTGGGGGAAGGGAAGATTTCTTTTTTAATGTTTTTGAAATTCTTTAATGCTTATAAGACAGCATTTGTTTGATCAAAATATAGTTAGTTATATAGATAGTTAAAATATAGTGAGACTTTTTTTTTGTATTATGAGATTATTTTTCCTTTTTTTAAGGAAAAAACTTACTGACCCTAAATTTTGAATGTTAATATACAGTGAAGGTGTTTTGTTTGTTTATTTATTTGTTTATCCTGAGCTGTACTTATATTGTACAAAAAAAATTATGAGGATCTCATATTATTTACATACATAATTCGACTGCATTTGAACACATACAGTACATTTGCACAAAATAGCTGCAGTGTTAAATATAGAAATGCTAAGTAATTAAAATAACTGTATAAAAGACATACAGTAGATTATAGTTAGATTAGTCAGACACATTAACAAAGGATATGTTTATATAATTCAGCAACAGCAGAAAGACTTTTTATATATAGAAATATATAGAATGCCTTAATATAGAAATATATAAAGTATCACATCATATTTGTAATGTCCTTTTACTGTTAAATGTTTTTTTCTGAAGGTATATTGCATATTAAGTACAGAATTACACATTTTAGATTAAGGAACTTCATTTTAAAGCATTTCAGTAACCCCAAATATACAAAGCAAATCTCCTTAGACCGATCAAAATATCACATGTATTCTGTGTACCAGCCATGTAGTAATTTTCAGAAGTGAAGTAATCCACTTTGCGGCATTGAGGACTTCCCCAGCTTGTCTGTGCTCTTTTTTTTTTTACTTCTTCGAAGCTGTGTTGTGGGTGACTGCTGGGCATAATGCAATTTGGCGGCATGATAAACCAGGAGAGATGAAGAGGAACGGTGGAGCAATCTGTGATGGTAATCTTGGCCTAAGACGACTCTTTTGCAGGGTGCTGAAATTGTGCATGGATTAAGCAGATGGTGGAATGTGAATCCATCTGATAGGATTAAACTTTGGTGCCTCCTCTGCCGCCATCTGTTCCCTTACGCTGCATGCATGCGTACACGCGCTCGCTCTTACACACATCTCAGATACAAGCACAATAGATTTCTCTTCTACAAACTAACATTCTCGAGCCCTGCAGACACCTCTTTCCACCACAATGCGTTTGTGACATGACCTCACGTATTGGTGCCCTCACTTTACCCTCGTCTCCGCAGCCCACAGCAATCAGCACACATGCACGCCATATCTGACAGAACAGGCTCATTAGCTGGAGGGGAGTGGAAATGGTTTTAAACTGACACAATAATGGACAAGAGCGGCTGAGCAGGGGCGAGAGAAGGGAATTGTGCTGTTGGTTATTAGAGGGCCATATTTTGTGTTGATCTTTGTGGAAAAACGTATAGAATTCTGTGGAATGGATTTAAATAAGGTGAATGTGTTAAATAGATTGGGAGCTTAAAGCATTATTACATTAGCTAAAATGGTTCACAAAAAATAGCTGAAAATGAAATTATCTTTAGCCCATCCAAGATATGGATGAGTTTGTTTTTTCAACAAGAATTTAGCATGATATCACTTGCTTTACAAAGGATCCTCTGCAGTGAATGGGTGCCGTCAGAATGAGAGTCCAGACAGCTGGTAAAAACATCACAATAATCCCAATGACTTCAGTACACTGATTAACATCTTGTTACTTGTTAGGGCTGCATGTTTGAAAGAAACAAATGCTAGTTCATAATCCATAATAACACCTTCTCATCAATTTTTTTGGCAAATATATATGTTTAGAACTGACTATTTTCTCTTGTAAACAGTGTTTGATCTGTGCATATTCCCCTCTTGTGTCAAATGAGACAACATTTTCACTGCAGAAAGCAATATTATGGACATGCATTTTGGCCAAAAGCATTGGTTTAAAGTTATTAGAAACTGGGTTTCATTATTCAATGGACAGGAGTCGCATGGATTACTGATATCTTATGAGCTGTATGAACTCTCTTTTTGACGGCACCCATTCACTCCAGTGGATTTATCGCTGAACAAGTGATGCAATTCTAAATCTGATGAAGAAACAAACACATGTACATCTTGGATGGGCTGAGGGTGAGCAAGGTTTTATTTTTGGGTGAATTATTCTTTTAATAAGATCATAGACAAGGGACAGGAATGTGTAAAACACAGTGAATGGCAGGTGCTTCAATTTGAAGGGTGAATTTAGTTATTACAAGAACTCTGTATTACATTTTCAATGGCGCTTTGGCATTGTTCCTGCATTGCCCTCCAAGAAAAATATATCTATATGAGCATGTCAGGGTTTTATATTAAACATAATGAGGAATTATAATATAAGTCTGTCTGTTTCAGGAATTATCCTATGCTTTCTTTTGGAAAAAAGAGAAGGACAGAAAAATAATAAAGCACCACAATTTTTTGAATATGTACAGGCTTTAGAAAACTGACTTTTTTAATCTTCTCAGTGCAGTGGAAACTGTGCTTAAACACAGAAGACGTCCCCAGGAGAATAGTGAGAACATAATCAGCATCAGCATCATCATCATCAAATCATCATCATTCAAATCCTCAGTTTCTCATCATAAATAGAGGTTAACAGTCCAACGAAAAATATGTTCCTCTCTAGAATCATCCCAAACATAAATGAGAAAATGATTGGATTTGATTGCAGCTGAGGATCAAATCAGTGCTCAAATCATGTCCACATGTTATTAGACAGATTTACGTATACTATAACCTGCAACACTAGAAGAGGACAGCAGATAAAGCCACACGCCATTATAAAATAAATGCTCAGGGCTTAAGCCTTAGAGGTCTCATAAGACACATGTTCAAACCTAAAGAGAACAGGCCACTTGGGGAATACTGCGTTTACTGCTCTTTTCTTAGCCCTGCTGCATTGCTGGTGCTTTACTGCACAGCTAGTGCTGCTATGCTGTTTGCTAGTCAAATGAAAGTTCAGTTAGTTCAAACCACCTGTAATATTTGGCAACGGTGCTATTAGTGGGATGACAGCAGCACATAGATGTGCTGACTATGAATCATTGTGAGTTGATTAAATGGTCAGAGTTGTCTTTCATTCATTGGATAGTCAAGAGTCATTAATTAATAAAGCGTGCAAACTAGCTAAAAGTAGTGTGATATACTGTAGTGATTAAAGCTCTTTGCTGGATGAAAGGTTTCAGGTTCAAATTCATGAGTTTTGCTAAAAACAAACTTTTTCTTAAGGTCCTGGCACAAGATTAAGAGACCAAAAAAATGTCTGTTGTCAGTAGTCAGTAACATATGAAGCACAGCTCAAGTCACTTTTAAATGAAGCAGTTTTCCGTTACTCAACAACAACTCAGACTGACCAACTAAACCTGATCTGAAATCTGTAGGAAAATCTTTCACTTTACATGAACCACATTAAAATTTCCAGTCAGACAGATTCCTGTCGAAATTGCAAAAATGTTTTGAACAATGCACCTTTAATCACTAGTTTTCTCTTGTTTTCCAGCAGGATTACCTTAATATACTTAGAGCAAGATACATTTACTAGGTGAAATTACATATGGTAATAAATGAATATATCTTGAATTGATTTTCTACTGATTTTCTTACCTCATTGATACAGTAATGCAAAAAAGTATTTAGTGAGCCACCAATTGTGCAAGTTCTCCCACTTAAAAGGATTAGAGAGGCCTGTAATTTTCATCATAGGTATACATGAGAGACAAAATGAGAAAAAAAAAAAAAATTAAGAATTTATTTGCAAATTTTGGTGGAAAATAAGCATTTGGTCAATAACAAAATTTTATCTTAATACTTTGTTATATACCCTTTGTTGGCAATGACAGAGGTCAAAGGTTTCTGTAAGTCTTCACAAGGACATTCCTCATTCCCCATTCCTCCATGCAGATCTCATCTAGAGCAGTAATGTTTTGGGGCTGATGCTGGGCAACACAGACTTTCAACTCCCTCCAAAGATTTTCTATGAGGTTGAGATCTGGAGGCTGGCTAGGCCACTCCAGGTCCTTTAAATGCTTCTAATGAAGTCACTCCTTCGTTGTCCGGGCGGTGTGTTTGGGATCATTGTCATGCTGAAAGACCCAGCCACGTTTCATCTTCAATGCCCTTGCTGATGGAAGAAGGTTTTCACTCAAAATCTCATAATACATAGCCCCATTCATTCTTTCGTTTACACGGATCAGTCATCCTGGTCCATTCACAGAAAAACAGCCCCAAAGCCCTGGTTTCATCTGACCATATGACATTCTCCAATCCTCTTCTGGATCATCCAAATGCTCTCTAGCAAACTTCAGGTGGGTCTGGACATGTACTGGCTTAAGCAGGAGGACACGTCTGGCACTGCAGGATTTGAGTCCCTGGCGGGGCAGTGTGTTACTGATGGTAGCCTTTGTTACTTTGGTCCCAGCTCTCTGCAGGTAATTCACTAGGTCCCCCCATGTGGTTCTGGGATTTTTGCTCACAGTTCTTGTGATCATTTTGACCCCACGGGGTGAGATCTTGCAGGGAGCCCCAGATCGAGGAAGAATATCAGTGGTCTTATATGTCTTCCATTTACTAATAATTGTTCCTACAGTTGATTTCTTCACACCAAGCTGCTAACATATCGCAGATTCAGTCTTCTCAGCCTGGTGCAGGTTTACAATTTTGTTTCTGGTGTCCTTTGACAGCTCTTTGGTCTTGGCCATAGCTGGAGATTGGAGTGTGAGTGTTTGAGGTTGTGGACAGGTGTCTTTTATACTGATAACGGGTCTAAACAGACACCATTAATGCAGGTAACAAGTTGAGGACAGAGTAGCCTCTTAAAGAAGAAGTCACAGGTCTGTGAGAGCCAGAAATCTTGCTTGTTTGTAGGTGACCAAATACTTATTTTACAGAGGAATTTACCAATTAATTCATTAAAAATCCCACAATGTGATATTCTGGATTTCTTTCTCATTTTGTCTCTCATTGTTGAGTTATTCCTATGATGAAAAATACAGGACTCTCTCATCTCTCATGGGGGAACTTGCTTAAATTACCCCACTGTATATGTAAATGTGTGTGTATAAATAAATAAACACACACATATATATATATATATATATATATATATTTCTTAAGTATAAGTCCCAGAAAATGCACTATGATGTCTATGCTTAAAACAAGAAAATACAGTGGGATTGTGGTATGTTGCTGTTACTAGTTAGCTGTATGCAAATAAAAAAATAAAAGATTTGGTTGTGAGGGTAAGTATTTTACATTAAACTACGTGGTTTACTCCTGTGCTCTCTTTCTTCCATTTGTTTTGTATTTGATATGACAAATGTGTGTTCTTTTTTTCTCAACAAACCGCATTTAAACAGATACAGTATGTACACTCACCATGTTCCAGGTATGATGGAGTGCCTTCAGACGGGTCCAGCCTGCGAGCTCTGCGTCCATGTTTAGAGTTATTGTGTACAAACATGTTATCAGACACAGCCAGGACGTGTCCATCCACGCTCACCGTCGTAGACACCACCACCTGCAAGACACGAATGATGACTGTGCTTCACTTGACCCGCAAAGACACTCTGTTCTTGTATACAAATTAATACGTAGCTCAAACAAACAGCTGAAGTGTTGGAGCAGCACATACACACGGTATGCCTGTAAGTAACTGCTGACTGATAAATTGACGAACAGGCACATTTCACCAGAGAGCCTGGAACAATGACAGCAGCTAACAGCTCTCACAGAGCTGAAGACGTAGACTAGAGGTGTCCCACAGCAACTGAGGAGCCTCTTGATTTAAATGGCTCTCAGGCTTTGAGAGGTCTCTCAATCTCAGGAGAGGAAGAGGCTTGATGAGACTTGGCAAACACAGCTTACATTATCCCTGTTCTGGGCAGACACTTCATTCGCTCAAAGCTTTCTTTTTCTCCCTCTTCTCTACATCTGTGTCTCTTTATATGTTCTCTAGTACTTTATCTGTTAAGAAAACCTATCATTGGTCAACTACTCACACCTTTTTTTAGTGAAATACAATATTCAATTGAAAAACAGGCCATCTTTTGCAATATATTTTTATTGATTTTAATGATTTCTTAATTTAAGGTAAAAGTAATTTAATAATAGTAATGTATTGTATTTAAAGCTGATTAATCACCATTATTTCATGTTATTTCAATGTTCATTAACTACTTATTTGTTGAGCATTATTTAATATAATAATGGTATTAATTGACTTTTTTTATAGTGTGTATATTTTACACAGCAAGCGATCCAAGTGCAGCTTATCCACCAATATTATATGCTTAAAATAGCAATTTTGTGTGAGCTGACTGAATGTGGTCCTACCTGAAATCGCCGCATATCTCGTGGGTTCCCTGCATTCTTTAGGCAGTTCTGGTTGCATTTGAGGAAGAATTTCAGGAAAAACCTGGAAAAACACAAATTAACAAAATGTATGAGGTATTATTGCATTCGATTTATATTTGTTGTTAACCTGCAAATTAATTCATAAGGTCACAGTTACAAATGAGTTCACACACACGGGTCTTAGAAAAGTACAAGCACAAATATCCTTCGAAAAACAGATCAAAAGAGATTGAAGTGCATTGTTTAGGTCACTCCAAAGCACAGCTAGATTCACAATAGTCACAAGTATGTTAAGATTTGCTTATAAATGAACCACAGTAGATCCTTATCAACTATTGTATAAATGAGAGGTGTTGATGAAGAGGTGATCAGATAAATTCTGCAGCTAGACACACCGACTCAACTTCCCAGGGGAACATACAATAGTGTTAATATTACTGTACTATCCATCAGTCAAATGAATAATGTGTGTCAAATAATTTGTAAACTGTCAAAAACAGGGCAGCCTTTTTATATACATCATTCTTTTTTTTCAGATTTTTACCAAATGGCTATTTTGTTAGATTTAGTTCTCCTCTACCAAAAAAATCTTCATATATAGTATACCTTCCTTTGATACGGTCCACTAATAAGCAATAATTAGATCATTTCCATTGTT
>JAUMHI010000055.1:12057036-12087121 GCA_032359435.1 Enteromius unitaeniatus
ATAAAGATGCTTTATTCACTAAGTTGAGTTATTTTATTCAAAGTTAAACTCTGGGTTTATGCCAATCTGTAGCAACTTATTATAAAAACAACAAGAGTCAATGGAAAGCCCCATGCACTGCGATATGAAAACAATGTGTGTGTGCAGCTGGCTTGTTAGTGCTGAAGGAATGTAAGATGCATAGTCTGCGTGTGCTGTCTGTATTCCTCTAGGATAAGCGGTCCAGGTCTCATCCTTTGCTCTTTAATCTACTGTTTGTTTCTCCCCTCTAACATCTACACCACTTCACATCTGTGTGCGTCAATCCATTCATCCCTTTTTCATGCCTTTGTGCTTTGTAGCATGTCAGATGGAAAATTCACACTGTGTGTGTTTGTCTGTGTGTATATATATATATATATATATATATATATATATATATGTATGTGTGTGTGTGTGTGTGTGTGTGTGTGATTTTTCCAATATGATATCACGCATAGAACTGCGCATGTAGATCACATCTTGCATTTTGCAGGTCAGTGTGTATGTGCATTGATAAAAACATGTTTGTGTGTGTTATCCACTGTGTTGTTTGGGTAAACAGATTAGCGCTACAGGCTCCGTCTATAATATCATTTAAGAGCTCTAAGCCATGGCTTTCTTCCCAACTGATTCCCTCCTGCCACTGACCCTGTCTGAGCGCTCCTGACCTGTCCCTTATTCTTCCACGTTCTCGCTTTCCTTTTCTTACTCTCTTTCCTGCTTTGTGTGGAGATAAGTCTGGGCTTAACCCCATCTCTGACATCACGCTCTCATAGTCCTCCTAAATCCCCTGCAAAACCCTGCGTGCCCTCACTTTAGGAAGACATCCTTTGTCTTTCTTTCCCTTTGCGCTATGGATTTGTCCTTCTGGTCTCCTAACTGCACGCCACATTCACATAAACACTCACTCATAGTTTTTAGAGCCCTCATCCACATGTGGTAATGTGGATATAGTTTGACTTTGTTGACCCAGTAGCTCCATTAGCAATAGCGAGAGCACTCCGATGCCTGCCGAACAAGGAAGGGACATGCAATCACATGTGTAATGTTTAATAAAGTGCGCACTGTCCCCTCCATAGGGCACTTCGGACAGGGACCTTATGCTTTTAGAAGAGATTGGACGGTACGTTGCAAATGGTGTGGCTAAGAGCACTTCAATTAGAGAGGGCTATTATCACAGT
The DNA here is from genome assembly GCA_032359435.1 of Enteromius unitaeniatus. Taxonomy (NCBI): domain Eukaryota; kingdom Metazoa; phylum Chordata; class Actinopteri; order Cypriniformes; family Cyprinidae; genus Enteromius; species Enteromius unitaeniatus. Next base: position 12,058,239 of record JAUMHI010000055.1, read on the forward strand.
CAGCATGAGGAAGAGGGCAACGCTCCAAGTGTCTGATGGGTAGTATGAGTTTAAGTCAGAGCACAGAGCCTGACCTGTCATACATACTGCTTTGCTTAATAACCCTTACATTGTACTTTTAGACACATCAAAACGGCTGCTAATGAAACTGTAACTGAGATGGAATGAGTACAGCGTGGAAGTGTGAGAGAATAGCTGCGCTCACAGAAACGAATTCTTCTGTGACTTTTTGGAAATTTTTACTCTGCACTTACTGCGATGTGATGCACTCATATACTCTTGTTCCCTGTGCATTTTTCAGTGCCATTTGGACTGAACACAGTGGGTCAAATATTCTATAAAGTTCACTTTGCAGCGCACTAATGGGTGATTGCAGCTTACCCAAGCCATGAAGAGAGGTAAGAGTGAATGTCAGGCAGAAAAAGAAGGAGAGCAATGAATTAAAGCAGCAGTCGAGGGGTGATGGGGTTTGTGTCGGCAGGGTTAATGTAATCCTCAACAAATTGACCTTTGACCTCGGTCTGTCTAGAGGTCACATCTGTCCGCTCAGCTCTGGCCCGTTAATTAACTCTCCTGCAGGGTCGCCCTACTCGGACACTGAGCTGTTAAGCTGTTTGCGTTATTCTCCTCAAATCTCAACCAAGGAATGATTCACAAAAATTAAAGGAACATCCACACAGGAAAGTGCTCTTTACAATCAGACACCCACTCAGAATGCAACGAGCACAGAAAAATGCACTTCAATAAACGAAAGAGCGTTTGGAAAAGTCTCTGCAGCCTCTCATTGAGTTCGAGTCACTCCTAAAAGCGCATCAAACGAAATCAAATTGCCCCCCCCCGTGTTTGCAGTGATACTTGTAGCCTAAGTCACTAGCGCTATTGATTTAAATGCATTTGACTGTAGCTGTGAGGGTGGTTTCAGATGAATGATAGCGGCGTGCAGAGAGAGCGGCTGATCTGGAGTCAGCACTAACTGCAGCAGCATGGCATTAGAGCATGTGGCATGTGCGAGTATGGTATTACCCACACTCTCAGTAAATGAGACCAAGTCAACGGCACCAGCCATCAATTATTCAGAGGCTGAGATGGCAATTATGGCACTGAGCACAACCAACATGAATATTTTATGAAGGCTAACGCAGACCATAAGAGTGTGAGAGGGGGAGAGTGAAAGAAAAAGAATATAAATGTGTCCATTTCTGGGAGACACAGCCGATGCCAGTTCTTGCCATGGAGCGACACTCAAAGTGCCATTCAGTGTGGCATGATATCTTTCTTCATCCGCTCTCTCCTCACCTTACACCATCTTATCTTCATTCCCGTCTCCCAGAATGCCTTGGTGAGACAGCATCATGGGCTGTCTTAATGGGAGCAGGGGCAGATGTCCTCTCAAGGCAGCTCTCCATTACCTCTACTGTGTGGGCATGATAGGAATGTTGCAGTTGTTTAAAACACAGAGTTTGAGTTGTGGCTAATTGAGTAAGGCGACACCATGTTGACGAGTGATAGGCTAATCTTCTGAGCGGCTGCGTTAAAGCCGGGCGGCCATGTAACTCGCTGTCCATTTCAGCCTCTGTTTGTCACTCGTTCTCTATCTCTCTTTCTCCCCTCTTTAGAAAAACATATCGCTCATGCTTTGAAAATACACAAGTGCGTCGGTTAGCCTCTCTCCTGAACAGTCTCTAATATACTCATAATTCCTTTAAGCTCAGATACTGCGAATAAAATAATAACAACGCAAGTAGAACAATCCGACAGCTACAACAAGTCTAACCTTCCCCTCTTTCCGCCTTCAGGCAAGCAGAGACCAGTAGGCATGTTGTGCTGACAGCTCTAAAATTGCTTACAATACACATCTCCAAAAGATCTGTCCCAGGCAAAAAAAAAAAGAAAGAAGAAGAAGAAATATCACCGGCTTGCTTAGCTGGTCTTTCAGATGTCTTATTTTTCCCTCCTCCCTCCATTTATTATGGCTGGATTTCTGCACTGGCCTGCGAGTTTGGTGCCAAATGCAACCGAAGAACTATTTCAGAAAGAAAGAGAGAGAAGGAAGAAACGGCGGGCGAGCAAAGAGTATTCTCTTATCATAACACGAGAGTAGAAAAATTTGCACTCTGTGTCTTCCATTGTCTACAACTGTATCCTAAGAGTGAAAGCATTATTTATTTTTAGTCCTGCTTAGCTGAGGTTGTGTGGACTGTTCCAATTTATGAAAAACCTGCTTTTCATGTACTGTTTATTAAATGTGCACTAGTCATTTTTTTCCTCATCTGAGGTTCTAATATACAGAATATGTACACTCACATTGTAACAGTGTTCAATATAAATGCTGTTTTAATGTATTTATTGATAAATAAATAAAAAAAACTTTAACAAATAAATGGATCATACTTTTCCACAAAAATTATTAAGCAGCACAACTGTCTTCAGCATTGCTAACAATAATAAATGCTTCTTGAGCAGCAAATAAGCATATTAAAATTATTTAGTGATGATGAAAATTCAGCTTTGCCAACATCGAGTAAATTACTTTACAAAATATATTCAAATAGAAATCATGCATTTAGAAAGTTTTTTTTTTTTTTTTACATTATACATTAGTTTAAACTAATCAGGCCACATTTATTCGATCACGTGACCAAGTATCCTTAACCTTCCTCTTATTTGACACTTTCACTAAATGAGTCATGGCTAACTGAACTGCACATGCATTGTATTTGCATTATGCTGCATCCATGCCATTAGTTGTCAGTACAAGTCCAAGACGACCATTAGCCAGCTAAACATAAAAAAGAAAAATATCATAGTTTATTGTACAATTAATGAGGCCTGTTCCTCTCACTATACTAAAGCTCTTGGGCATTAACCGGTTTGAATTGCAGCATTTCCTCTCTCAGACAATCCACTGCCATCTTATGTCATTACCTCCTGGGCCATGTCGATTTAAGAGCAATGCATGCAAGACACACTCTCTGTGAAATAACAACAAAGAGTTGAATGAGACAGAACGAGTGAGCGAGAGACAATGAACGTGAAAGAGGAGAGAGGGGAGAGAAATTTCACATCAGACAGCGGGACCAGACCCAGGAGACGAGTGCAGTGCAGACGGGAGAATTATTTTACATAATAAATGCTTCAAATTCAAGCCTGTAATTGATAGCTGAAGCCAGGCAACGATGTGCAGCCACCACACATGGGTTTTGGGGAGCTGTCAATCAAATGCTGCCACTGGAGGAGGGATAATGATTGTCATATGACAACTGCCTGATTTAATGTAATCATTGCAGCCAAAGCTATTGTTTACAAGTGCCAGTGGAGGTGTGTGAGTGAGTCAGACCAGTGGTAGTACAGCAGTTGGTGGTGTAATAAGTCAATCTTGAGTTTGGTAAGGAAGGGTTTAGAGAGTGGAAGTGCTCTCGGTTTGCATCTGTTTTGTCCATTTCCTGCTAAGATTTACACATCAAACACTTCTGTCTTTGGCTTAACGCATATAATTGACTAATTCAGCACAAATAACCTCAGTTTTAGCTAATCATACAGAAAGCTATGGACAAACAGATATATTCTGTAAACAGCCTCTTTACTGTGCTTTGCCCGTTTACACAAGCCACAAATTAATTGCACCGCTCAGAGGGAAATACAAGATCCCACACAATACATTCAAAGCAATGTGAACTGCACAAATAGGTGGAAAGTAAAAAAAAAAGTATATTAAATTAATTCTGTTGTGCATAATTTACATATCTTAAACTAAATGTACAAGAAAAGAGAGAAAGGGAGAGTGGGAGAGAGATACAGAGAGAGAAAGACCCTCCTGTATATTTCAGAGGCTGTAGGCAAACACCTCAATAATTCATGATGGAGAGATTGATTTTTTTTCCTTTGGCGAGAGGCAGCAGATGTGGCAGGGATGAAGGAAGGGAGGGATGGATGGAGGGAGGGAGGAAGGTTGGGAATGGAGGGGTGGTGGAGGGACAGCGCAGGCCTGAGGGTTAGCAGCCAGTGGGATCATTAGACCGCCTGCTTTTTGTGTGAAGACTGGAGCTTTACAGTACACTGTTACTCACTGCCACAGGGCTCAAACAAACCAGCCTGAGTAATACTCAGTTACTCACACATCCCTAAATTCTATTAAAAAAACTGAATAGGAGAATGCAGATAAATTCACCTTAAAGGAGTATTGTTTTTTTTATATCTAATGTCAGTCAATCTGATGTCTGCAAAAATTGTTTTCAATTCAAAACTGGTTAGTTTCATGGATAGTTGGTGCTTGTGACATGAATTAAATTATTTATTATTTTTCACATACATTTGAATTATTTGAATGAACTTTTTGCTAAAAAAAAAATAAAAATCATATATTAATCTATGCTAATTTAATGCATAAGTATATTTTTATTTACTTTTATTTAATTATATATATATATATATATATATATATATATACACATTTTGATTATAAGTTTAATAAATATTTTGTGAATGATAATTTTCCACTTATATCAATATCAGTTTCTTCTACACAAAACCTATTCTTATCATTAAACTTAGATTAGCTTACATAAATAAGACAGAATATCCCATGAGTAGTATTTGTAGAAGTAGACTTACAGTATATACATCATTTTTTTTGTATTTACAATTTTTGCTCATGCCTCTATCAATAGCAAATCACTAAGTCATTGACATAAAGTAAACCATGTGCACAAAGTTCAGCTGGACAAGACTAATAATGAATTTGCAAAACATGAATTTGTCTTTGACAGATGGAAATGTGTAGCATGGAAGAGGAGGAGCTCAGAGGGTCGAGCTAGAGCAGGACAACACTTGTTTACTGTGCTTTGATACACAAATGATGAGGTTAGAGAAAAGAGCAGAGCAGAAAGAAATGTAAAGGAGGGAGTAGTTTCCCCCTTGTGTGTCTGATGGAATCAACCCTCCGTGGGTGTGACGGGACGGCAGGTGAGGCTTTGAGAGCGAGCGACATCCTTTTGTCATTGCTTGCTCTCACAAATAATTCATGGCATCAGAGGGAAAGGGAGCGAGGGAGGCGTATTGACAGCTACCACTTCTACTTGCCTTCACCTGTCTTATCCAGTCACCCGCAGATGGGACGCAAAGGACAGAAGGACCTTTTCACGGAGACCGAGAGCATTGCTTTTCTCTTCCACTGACCTAATTAGAGCTCACTCGCTCCCTGCCTTCGTCTCCTGTTATCCAGCGTGTCCCACTAAAACCTAATCGCTCTTTTAACCCACAACAAAGGGGTCCATGGTATATTTTACCAGTTGAAAAATGGCAGCGCTCACAGGAGGCCTTGCAAAAGTGCACAAGGAAAAATTTTATCAAAATCTATGCTTTTAAAATTAATTAAAAAAAAATATTTTGTCGATGTATTTTTTTGTATCTTGAATGAATCCAATTATTATTTTTGTACACTCTAAATGATAAAGGTTCCTTATTGGCATTGGTTCCATTCAGAACTATTAGTGTTCATGGAACCTTCTTAAAAATAAAGACTGCAAAAGGTGGTTTTTACAACAATGCCATTGAAGAACCATTTTGGGTTCGACAAAGCACCTTTCTGTGAACAATTCTTAAAAGAACCATTTTTCAAGGTGTAAAGAACATCTAAAGGACCATCTTGTTCCACTTTTATTAGAATTACACTGTTATGTTATTTTATTACTAACAAGGCCTCTAAAAACGAGTGTTAAAAGTCAGCTTTAATAGTCTGCTGACACTGTTCGTAAATATGTCTCTTGGAATATATTGAAAGTATATATAATATATTGAATAAACACATTCTTCAAATTAAGAAAAAAAAGAGGTTCTTTAAGGAACTGTTCACTGAAAGGTTCTTTTGGGAACTCAAAATGTTCTTCCATAGCTGTGAAAATCCACTTTCTGTAACTGTTATTTTTTAAACGTAGGATATTCCAAAAAGGATGTGGAAAAGTGGGATGTGTGACCCTATTAGTGCTCTCGAGCGCTTATATCAGCGGGTGACAGTGTGGTGGAGTGTCTCCGCTGCCTGATAATCTGCTTCTGATAATTTATTATTTACATTATATTAGACAACTCCACGCAGTTAAACAGAAGCACTACAAAACTGCAGCATATTGATTTTAACAGCGAGCTGTCTGCAGCGATTTGTGGCGGCACAGGGGCTTGTCTCCAAGTGCCAGCCTCGCAGGATCACAGGGACAGGATGCCACTGTGCTACATGCTAATGCGCACTTTAAACATTTAACACTAGGAGGTGCTGTAATTGCTCTGACAGCTGACAGGTGACCAGCAGAGTGTAACACACACTGCTGTCTCTCCCCTCCTCCTCCTCCTCCCGACAGCATTTCTCTCTTCCTCACTAGTCTCTTTGGGTTGAACCCTGCTCTCTCAATCTCTCCGGAAAAGCAGGGATGAACGCTGCGATTCTCCATTCTGCCTAAACACAGTGGCTAATTAGAAGAAGAGGATTATGGGCTGTGAGATAAGAGGAGGAATTTTCCAGCGGTCTAAGATAGATAGTGTCCGTCGTAGCGTACTGGAGGTGCCGTCACCTTTTCATTAGCATCTCCGTTAATTACCGGTTCCGGGATGTTTGGAGTTAGCATCATTAGCCCGACAGTGCTGGAAATATTAGTACAGCAAATTGGTGTGGTTTTCAATTGGGTTAAACAGGAAAACATTCAACCTTCATATAAAGAGGGTTGAGGTTTATTAAATTAGCCTCCTGCAAATGAGTACAGTTTGCCCTATCATGCCTCCCAGCACAAATTTACCAAAATAATTACACAGCCGGGCTGCCGATACAGTCATATTTTAATAATCTTACTTTCTCGCTTTCATTAAATTAAGATGGGGTTTATGTGTCACTTTGGTACAATTAAACACACAATCACAACCTGAGAAAAACACGAACATCAAGGAAGTAATAACTTTTAAATAATCCCTGTAGCGACCAAAATTATTACACCAGATATAATAAACATCTTGGTAATTGCCAGAAGTACGGCATCCTCAGTGGGACATTTTTTTGATCTGCGGTACAAGCTGCGTCAAGATAAAACTACAGAGTGGAGAGAGGAGAAGGAGCCGAGAGACAAGAGCTCTAATTATAAGAACATGAAACACTTCCTAAATAGCTACTAAATGAGGAAACCAAATGAGTCTGGTGATATTACAGTTTAAAATACACTTTAGACAAGTTGGCCTGGTTAAAAGAAACTTTCAAAGACACAAATGCAACCGTAATCAGCAGTAAAAAAATGCTGGATTGGAAAATGCATTGATTTAATATGTTTGCATAGACATTTAAAAGAGCCAAGGGTTTATGATAAGCAGATAAGTAAGGAAGTCTGTTTTTGCAACATAGCATAAAATTAACATAAATAAATAAGGTAATTAAGAGATGTTTAAATTAGGGCACAATTGTGAGATGGAGTCACTTAGTAAGGTATCTACATTAGTTACAGTTACAAGACGTTGCAAGAGTAAGTTGGATGGTAAAGTTGGAGTTATGAGATATAAAGTCAATTTTTGGGATATAAAATCTAAAATCTGAAGCCACTTTGTGAGATCGGTAGTAGTAATTATCTTTCTAATTAGTTTTTACAGGTGGAAACAGACTTTCATAGGTAACTGCAAAGACACACACATACACTTCCAAATGTCAGATTTTCTTGTTTTTTTTGTTTTCTTAGAGAATTTTTGTATTTTATTCAACAAGAGTGCATTAAATTAATTAAAAGTGCTAATAAAGATTTTAATAATAAAGATTTCTTTATTATTAAATAATCCTGAAAAAACATCCCAGTTATTAAGCAGCAAGATATGTTTCCTGAGCACCAAATTAGCATATTAGAATGATTTTGAAGGATCAGATTCAGCTTTGCCATGATAATAATAAAATACATAAAATATAAAATATAAATGTTAACCTTTTAAATGTCTGATAATCATCTAAGCAGAACAGCTCCTCAATCTCTCCTACAGGAAGAGAAGGAAGTTTTGGGCTTTCCCTTAAGTGCCCTCATAACCTTTAGTACTTGACTCTTAACTGTGACCTGAGTCCAAAGGTTTTTGATAACTCAAAACTCTTAATATGTATCTATTTTACATATTAACCATAGCTGTATTAACAGAATATGACAAACTCCCCCATAATCATCCAGCAAGTCCACAACATCAATCGGATTAATAGAGCATGTCATGTGTCACTGGAGGTGCAGTGCACTAAAAACCTTATCTGATCCATATTAATGGCCCTTAAAGAATGGAGTTAACCTGTGGGAACCATCCTTCTCACCTCTCAATTAAAAGCTTCTCTTTCTCCCAACCACACATACACAACGCTCAAGTGGTGCTCCATCTCTATTACCCAGAAGGCATTAGCCAGTCTGTTTCTTTATCCAATCAGATGATAGTTCCATTCTCTTCTCTTCCCTGCCCAGTTCCTTTTTTGTTCCCCTCTGACAGTCTGTATAAATAGCTCGGGATGAAGTCATTCCTCAAGCACTGCTGGCAGGCCCTTTCATTATTTACACTATTTACTTCAGGGGGGAAGTCACGGCTTGCCGTCAGATTTATCTGTCTGAGAAATGAGCTCCGCTATGCAGATCATCTCCGGAACAAAAGCGACGCGCCGGCGTGTTGCACTGCCACACTAATTTGGTTCATGAAGTGTGTAACACAGTCCTCTTTGGCAGGGGGGCTTCATTTATCTCTGACTTTATTAAACTAATATATAACAATCTTCTCTGCGCTCAAAGCTCTGGTGCAGGAGCTGCTTTGCCTGAGCCGAGCGCAACACTGAAGCCTGCTTTAGAATGCTACAGGAATAAGTTAGTAACTGCTAGTGAACTCTTGAATTAAAACAGATGGTACATGTCAAAACAATACTAGCTAACTAGCATAAAAATTAAGCTAAGGACACCATTCATTTGAATTTTGAATTTATTTACTTACACTTTTGATTAATTTAATGCATCCTTGCTAAATTAAAGTATTAACTAATGAATTAATTGTCTTTATAAATAAATAAATACAACATTTTGAACAAAATAGCTAGTCTATTAATGAAAAAAAGGTTTTATTATTTTAATATTTTCTATATATGTTTAAATAAAATATACATTACTTTTTTTTTTTCCTTTTATTTTTTACATATTTTTTCCAAAGCAACTTTTCAAAGAACAACAGAATCCTCCAGTACAGCGACTGTGACAAGCAAAAAGACTCCTTAAGATCTTCAAGTAGATGAAGAACAAACTTTGAAAAGACTCGTGTTTATACAAATTTATGGGCGCATATATGCATAAATGCTCATATAAACTTTTGTAATCCATTCCCAACTAAATCAAGCATTAATTAACAGATTAATTTCTTTTTGAGCCGTTTTTGTCACTTACTCTCACCCTGGTCCTGCTTAGTTTTTGAACCCAGTCTATAATCTTGCCAGAAATATTATGATATCCACATTTTGAGTTCACTAAATCTTCTGAAGCACGAAGAGGAAAAAAGCGTGGGAACTCTACAGTGCATGTGAAAGTGATGTGTGTCAAGAGAAGAACAATAATCAGACGGATGTGTCTATCATCACAAGGTAGTCTCAGATCCTGCCTCCCCCCGCTGTTGGGCTGAACCCTGGGGAGGGTGTTAATTCAGACCACATGTTCGGCTTTCAGCTGCCACTCCAATAGCCACTCCACCTTCGTCTACTGGTGGAGCTCTGATTTTGAGGGACTCCTCGGCACCTCTGGAGCCGAAGTATCACATGAAATATATCTGGTTTTCCTGATAAAATCGCTTTCATAGTTTCAGCTTGTACATTGTTCCGATATCCTCCTCCCTTTTTTCTATGTGTGTGTGTGTGTTGGGGGGAACGTTACCTGCATTCAGAGGGCACAGGCCATGCATCACTGACACTTCATCTCAGCCTGACTGCCTTGTTTCCGTACTGACCCCTTTCTCCTAGCTGCCGTGCGGTATTATTTAAGTAGATTTATGAGGCGGTGTCCCGTGCCAGGAGCAACGGAGGCAGACGCCTCGGGGGCCGAGGAACAACGAGGGGGGCCCATTAATAACCCGCAGCCAGGCCTTCGCTCCCAGTCTGGACTGTGGAGACTTAGGTTCCTCCCCCTTTGGAGTGACCGTAGGCTAGCAGGGAGCTACCTGAGTCCCACACACGGAGGTGGGGTAACGGATCTGGCAGGCATGTGGGCCCCTGCCGAGGAGCTCCGCAGAGCAGCCACTTGTGATGGATGGGAGGAGGCAGATGCTATCTGAGCTCGGGCCATCTGTAAGAGCTCAGAGTAACAGTGGGGTCACTGACAGACAGCGCGGGAGAGAGAAAAAGGGGCGAGCTGGCCTAGTGTGTAGGATCACGTTAGGCACGTGTACCGGGTGGAAGGTGCGAGAGGGCATCTTGGCATGCTAATGCTGGGCGAGAAAGTCAGAGCTGGGTCTCTGTACTTACAAAGAGGGCACCGCATACTTTGTCACCGAGGACAGCCAGAGACACACACACACACATTTCTTCATGTCACACATGCTCAGACAGCTTGCCATTCGGTATCAGGTGAAACACGGGAGGATGACACCAAATCAGATGTGAAAGTGGTAAGACAGTGCAGTGAGACAGAGTATACTGTAAGTCGGTGTGGCTGCATGTGACATGAGTGTGTAGCTGTCAACGGCTTCGCTGAGAGACTGGCAGGAAACACCTTCCATGTTAGCCCGTGTCTATTTAAAAAGCAATGTTTTATTCAGCCACAACATCTCATTGCACTGAAAAATTTATCAGTCCGTGCTCTCTGTCTAATCCTGTCCTGTGTCAGGTAATTCCACTCTGTTTTTCTTTAAATATTTCTCATGACAAAGTGGAGGAGTGCCGGACTCATCATGTCACATTGATGGAAGCAGAAAGTGGGAGTCTCGGACTCCTGGATTCCGAGTGCAGTCTTCCAGCCAATGTCCTACAACACTTTTAAAGGCTAGTTAAGATGGTCTATTGGACTTAATGCAGCTTTGTTAATCCAACATAGACTGACGCTATGCTAAGATCCGTCCCTCTCAGGTTGCTAAATTAGATAAGTTTTAGAATCTTCTATTAAAATGCAAATTTCCTTCAAATATCCTTCTAACATTTACAAAAATAAAATGTAAAGTTTTTCATGAAAATAGGCAGATTGATTGATTGATTAAGCACACTACCATTTAGGGGTTGATTTTTTTTAACACTTTATTTCGAAAGTCCACTTTAGATATTCTACTAACAGTAAGTAACTTTGCAACTGCATGTCAACTTGCAGTCATTAGAGTATTAGTAGACTGTCTGCTTAATATCTCCAAAAACTTTATTTTGATGGGTCCACAACACACTACTGTACATACTGACTATCAGACACTTTGCAAGTATATGTCAACTTATTCCACTAACCCTAAACCTACCCTAACAGTCTCCTCTGAGAGTTAATAGACATGTAGTTGTGAATTAGAGAGAATTAGTTGACATATAGTTGCATATATTACTTATAGTTAGTAGAATGTCTAAAAGGACTATCGAAATAAAGTGCAACCTGATTTTTTCATCTTGTTGACAGAAGTCCCTTATGCTCACCAAGAATAAATGTGTGTATATATATATATATCTATATATTATCAAAAAAGGTTTCTTTCTACCACAGCGACAATGCATTGGCTAAGTATTAATGTCTGTGTTTATGTACTTTCTAAAAGGTTTCTTCCACTTAGCCACAGTGCATAGCCTAAAAAAAAGGGCTTCCCTGCCATGACCGGACTTCAGCAGGGCAACAGCCAAAGTACATAAAACAATATGACTGTTGGGCAGAATGAATGAGATACGTACAGCTGAAAGAAAGGTCTGCGGGTGTGTGCGTGGAGCTCATAGTACACAGGATTTAATTCTATGATGTCGTAAATAAATGGCTGTCAGGGTGATGGACATGCTCGGCAGGCACGGCTGATTGAAACATTTCCTTTCTAAAGCAGCCCTCATAAATCTGAGACAGGCAAAGTGATGGCAATTGCGCCGAGCCTCTCCCAACTGGGTGTGCCACCGCTGAATGGCTGCCAAATCCCAGAACCCCATTACCACCCAATACCCCACCCCAAGTCCCCTCTCTCCCTGCGGCCATGAGTAATGAAGAATGGCCTTGTCACCGGGCCACTCGAAGACTGTCAATACTCAGCCGTCTAAGCGCAGGATCCGTTTCAGCATCATTACGGGCGCACACACACATAAAATCAGCACCCCTGCTAATTAAACACACCAGCAGCTGCGCTAGGTTATTTCATTTTAAGTGGCCCAGCACCCAGGGACACCCAGGCGCCCAGCCAGAACAACAGTCCAGGGCCTGAGTAAAGCTACAGGGTTAACCGTTGACCTGTCAGAGGGGCTTGACCCTTGCTAAGGAAACTAATAATGCTTTATTACCATTGGACTGCGCTAGTAGACCGAAATTTGCACGAATGCATTTATATTAGATGACGGCAGTTCGGGTGTGTGCTTTTTCTTCTCTTGAAGGTGATGTATAAACACACAAATGCTCTAAAATTTAGTATCTGCAAACTAAATTCAAAGTATAATATGCATGCTATATTTATCTTGATAAAGAGGTCCTGTGTAAGCAAGGGCACATTGTGTAAATGCATACGGTGTTGATAGATGTGCTCATTTTATTCTTCTTTTTTCATTTGCCAGAACTATTGTATTAAATTACAGTAAAGCAATGCCCTTTGCATGAGTTCTGAGCAGGAATTCCACTTCTCCTCATGCTGTGTATTCATAATCCATTAAAAATATTACAAATCAGGTTGCGGAGAAAGTCCAGAAAGAATGGGTTTGATTTAACCTTAAGAATGGGAACAAAGGACAAATGGGACACAGCTGTAGTGCAAAATAGTATTAAAATCCATTTGAAGAATCGCAAAAGCACCGTCCCGTTTTCTGAATGAGAATAACCTACTAACGTGTGACTGGTTTAGTGGATTTCAGACCATGCTATGACTTTTTTGTTTTAACATGGTAGATAAGACAAGACATACCTAGATGTAAATACAAAACATGTTACGGAAAAGCATTGATTCGTCTTAATGTTGTTTTCTAAACCAGCATAACTTTCTTTCTTTCTTTGGTAAAAAGATAGATGATGGAGATGGAAAAAGGAAAAGAGCAGCATGATCATTCCTCAAAATATGTCCATTTGTGTTCTTCCCTCAGAAGAAAATTTTATGTCATGCTGAATTGGAACATCACAAATTTGGTAAGTAAACTGAATTGTCATTTTTGAGAGAACTGTCCCTTTAAGAAGTTAGACATACGTTTGTTTATTCCACATACAAGTCGAGTTTACTTTGACAGTATCTGGGCGGCTCTCGTGGCAGCAGAGCTGTAGCTAAAGGTAAAGGTGGGTGCTAAGGGAGGTGAGGGTCACGGGGGCGAGCAGAGTGCAGGGTGCCAGAGGACGTGTTGTGTCCCCTTCCGTGTTTGTCAAACAAATTAAACACGTTCTGGAGTCTTCACCTGCCCCAGCCACCATGCCGCATATGGCCCACCAGAAACAAAATAAGGCATCGCGCATACATTACCATACTTAATCAACCACCCTCTCCATTTAATATGCAAATTTGCTGAAATATTACTGAATGCCGTCTGTTCTAAATGAATAAATTTGAATCGCAATTAGAATAATCCTTTATAATTAATGAAAACTGTCAATTTCGGTTCATAAGTAATTTGATTAACGAGATGATGGCACACTTATCAAGTTCATGGATGTTTTTTTTTTCATACGGCGGCAGAAGGAAAGAATATAGGTCTTGTTTCAGCACAGCACTGGGACGGACATCAGAAACCATGATGAATAGTTAATAACAAAAGTAATTAATAAACTTATGAGGTCAGGTTGTGCCCCAGCAGGGTTCCTGGTTTTTAAAGTCTGAATCTTGAGATATGTTTATCAAGCGAGGCGAGAAAATCCTTGAACTTGAGTGACACGCTCTTCCACTCAGTTCACACTTCTCTCCGTTGACTTGAGGGGCAAGTCCCGGGTAAAAGATCAAAAGTTAAATATGTAAATAAATGCCACACATTATAGGGCTGTTTCCTTCTAATCAGGCTGAACATGCCCAGACCAGTGTTCAGGGTTAATGGAGTCTCAATGTGAATCTGCTGAGGCAAACTCAACTCTCCTTATTGCTCCAGATTCAGTGTGTGTACGTATGTTAAGTCCTTGACTAAACACAGCCGTAAGCACTTTAACAAACAAGAGATGCTGTTCTGTGGCGAGAGCCAGTGATTCTAACTTCATCCATCCACACAAAGCTCTTAAAAATATATATTCCCTTTGTAGCACTAAAACTGTGCAGAGCACTGGGCAAAGAAACTTGCTTAGTTTCTGTATTTGTGTGTGTGTGTGTGTGTGTGTGTGTTTGCATGTGTGTGTGCGTTAAGGTAGGTGAAACAGAAGGGGGAAGCAGTTAATTAGAACCGTTATGGTGTTTGGAAACAACAGCAAGGTTAAGGCTACATGCTGATGAAGTATTTGGAAGTCATTAGCCAAGATGAGTAAAGGTCTCTCCAAAAGAGTGCATGAGAGAGAGAGCGAATGGGAAAAAGGAAAATAATAGAGCTGAAATTAGATGTGGGCAGGGTAAAATCGGTGAAGGTCTGGGGTAGTTTGAGAATGTGTGATATGTTAATTATCTAAATTAGTGCATTGTACTGCATCTAAACACACCATTTCCCCACCATGATACTAACAGTATTTTATGTCTGTTTAAAATTTTTTTTTTTCTTACCTGTTTGAAGACAACACAGACAAGCAGCAGCAGCAGAGGAAAAGAGACAGAAAAAAAAAATGTTAAGAAATATTCAAGCATACGTACTGTACTGTATATTCCAAATACACTTTAAATACATGAAGAAACAGACATACATCATTGTGCTTGAAAGTTAAGGTTACAGGTCAATGCAGAAATGACCTATGACCACTGTGTTATGTATTTGGAGAAATACTTCGACTTTGGGGTCAGATTTACAGTTCAGATAAGATCTGTAATGTTTTTGAAAGCAGTCTCCAATGCTGCATTACATTGATTAAAAATACAGTAAAAACTGTAATAATGTGAATTGTTTTAGTGAATGGAAAGCTCAAAACATTATTTAATGAAAATCTCTTCACTTTTGATCAATGCCTCGCATCCTTGCTGGACAGGGGAAAAATAGACAGATAGCTCTGACCTGTACCTGTATGCTATATAACAAAATCATATCTATTATTACAAATATCCGTTCTCTCATGTAAATACACTTGTTTGCATTTGGATCACCCCTCTCATCCCATCTTTCTCCTTACTGAAGACTGTAGACATACAGTGGTCAGTGATAGACTCAGTACTGAATCGGATCAAGTGAAGAGTAAAGTCTAAATGGCCGCAGGGCCCTACCGCCCCATTGTTTATGCCCCTCTTTGATGTGGAATAGTCTAGCAACACACACACACACACACACACACACACACACTGACAGAAGGAAAGCTAAACTTTCTCTAAAATGTCTCCTGTCAAGAAACTCAAGAAACCAATCCTGAAGACAACCACATTTTTGTGTGTACAATGTATTTTTTAACAGCAGCTAAGTGACCATTAAAGGGATAGTTCACCAAAAATGAAAATTATGTCATCATTTATTTACCCTCACCTCTTTTCAAACAACACTTAAGCCCATTGCCCATTGCCATAATTGTGGCAAATATTAGAGGTTTGACCAGAAATCTCAAAATATCTTCTTTTTTGTTCCACAGAAAAAGTAAGTCTCAGTAAAGGATGACAGATTTTTGGGTGAACTTTCCCTTTAAAAGATTTCAAATCAATCACATCTGACATTCCATGATGTTAAGGATGCATCTTTATGAGGAAGCTCATTATGTAGGCAGCAAAGCAGTTCTAGAATATGGACATACAGTACTAATGATTATAAGTATTTCACTGCATCTCCACGATGTTGGATGGATTTTAACTGCTCTTAATTGTGGCAAATATTAGAGGATTTTCCCTCAGGCAATCAAAAGGAAATTCATTTAAACACAGTCAATAGCAACAAACTAACAACCAGCTAGAGCTCCTGTAACAGCCCTAAAGATTTCAGACATGAATTATTCAGAGGCCTTGACCGGATTTTTAAAGACTATAAAACAAGATAACCGCATCTTCAACAGTTTTTTTTCTGTAAAATGCGCTGCACAACACAACTTTAGTGAATACATTACACACACGCACAACGACACACTAGTAGCTGTGTGCGTACAGGCCTCCGTGGAGTGTGTGAGGAGTATGGGCTTTAAAGGTCTGTGTGGAGATTAGGTCACACAGCAGGAAGTGACATCCTGTGGGCTGAGATGTATTTTCACACTCAGTCCAATATCACAGGCAGCCCGGTGGGGTCAAGAGTAAAGCCCATAACATACTAATTTGTGCTTGTGTAGACGCTGCATCTTCAAATCTTAGTAAATAAACTGTGTCCAGTGTTGAAAAAGGTGCATTTTATTTATAGGGTGAGGGTAAGAGACTACAAGCCATTAAGGCTCTATTTGGGTCCAGAGTCACACCCATAATGGTGAGACCCCATATTAGTGTGATTTTCACCCAAGTCAAAAGTGTCTATTGCTCCAACCCACTGATAATTAGTCACATCCACAGTGCTGTGTCTCTGACTAATTAGCAAATTATGTTGAAAATAGCAGCCCCCTAATTAATGGTTATTATGGCATTTCTGAAGTTGCTGCTTTAATTAGTGAGGAATCGGAGCATGCATTTCAATGCTGGCAGAGTTATACACGCTCTCCTCTGTGTAACTGGCTTTTTAACCATCCGTATAACACATATCGTGTAATTAAAAACACACTCCTCCCCCCCAAACACACACTCATACGCGCTTCCTCTCATCAAGCTCCACATCTCCTCCCACCTGTCAATTGTCCAAAAAGCGCATTAAAACAAATGATCTATGCGAGCACTGGATCACTGAATAAAACAAACAATTGAATGTGAATCATTTGGCATTTTGGAGCAACAACAAAAACATTTGTTTTACGTCCCTGAAAGAGTCACAGATTGTCCCTATTATTATAGACGCCTGTTTCAGAGTAAAAGAAAAAATACTTCATGTCTCATAATTGTGCCTTTATTATTAGTAATTGCAACTTTATATTTCACATTACGATTTTTTGTTCTAATAATTGTAATTTAATATCTCAAAATGTAACATTTATTTATTTAATAAATCATTTCTAGTATTTGCACCTTGATTTCAGAATCTGGACTTTTTCTTAAATAGCAATGATACATCTTACTTGCATCTACTGAAACAGCACAAAGTATCCTGTGAGGGGAAAGATTAGGGGTAAGGTTGGTATAGGGCAATAGCACATACAGTATGTACAATTTAAAACAATTCCGCCTATGGAATGTCCCCACTTTTCACAAAAATGAATGTTTGTGTGTGTGTAGATGGATTATTCTTTATTATAATTGTAGCTTGGACCATACTGTATCATTCTCTCTCATTTCACTCTCTTCCTTTGCTTGCTCCTCCATTCTCCGTCAGCATCAAAGATGAGTGTGGGACATGTAATGAAGTGACAGTAATGAGCTTGTTGAAAGTGAAAGCTCAGCTCATCAGTGTACAGGAGACGTGTTTATTCTATAGTGTCATCAATGACGGCGCTCTTAACCCAGACTCACTCTTTCCCCGCTCAACACCGGCCTGTCCAACACAAAGCCCTCATTCTCTCTCTTCTCTGCCTTTTGTTAGGCCTCAACCACGTACAGAGTATCCCACACCAGGACACTCAGTCCCAAAGCATCTCTCTGTCCCGACCACCTCATGCATTCGGTCTGATTGGGTAACTAAATATACGGATGCGTTGGCTTCTTCTCCGGTTTCACGACGGGCTCACTGTTTTCATCATTTTCCTTTGTTTTCCTGTCTGTGTGGTAAAATTTCGTGTTCTGTTAAGTAAGATTTGTAAGATTGATGAAACCTCCCTCTCAGGTTGGATGGTTGTCTTTGGTTGCAGGCTGACCCGGGCCGCCCTTGCTCGATGTGCACTTAGCTCAGCTTTAGCCTGAGGTGAACTCTGAAACACTAGACTGGATTGACACAACCGCTCTCTCTCAGTGAGTGGCACTTCAATGAGCTATCAATCCCCACTCTCACCCCTCTCCCAGTGTAAAGTTCTGGGTTCTGATGTACGCCGGGCTTCTTCCTCCTTTGTCAGGCCAGGAAATGGGGACATTTTAATCTGAGAGGGTGGGGGGCCGCTCATAAAGCACCCGTTGCAGGTGGGTGCAAGTCCACATGTTGTTACTTTCCCTGTTTCGTACGGCAGCGATTCCATCGAGACCTCTTGGAAAAATGGTTGCGGTTACGGCTGCTGCGCTGGGCTAAGCAGGGCTGTGCCTCAGGAGAGCATGACTAACACAAATATACAACAACAACTTAACACAGCTCGTAAAACACAACAGTACCCGCAGACACGACTCCTGAACACACACGGCCACATGTGCACTCGCTCAGCCCGATAGCAGTAAGATCTGGCAATAAGTCACGGCCAATCTCCCTACTATTCCTTCAGGGCCAAATCGGATCCTGGTGTCGAACTCTAGCAGGACTTACTCAACACACAATGTGCCTGTAAGAGCACACAAGCCTAATCTCTCTGGTTTGGCCGGCACACCTGGTTAAAGTTAAGAGGGTGCAGTTATAGTCAATTATGATCCTATATAACACGTAGAAATACACGCCACCCGATCCAAGGGCGTAATTGGAAACAGCTCCAACATGCCTGAGGTCAAAACAAAAGACAGCAGAGCACCTCCCCGCTTGAGCCGGCCAGCCTGGGAGGCTTCGCCGGGAGAGTGTGCCACCCATCAAAGCTCCCCAGCAGGCTAGAGCCCTACCCCTTGACCCCTGCCACCTCTGTGGGCCGCATGACATCCAACCCGCGCTGGGCCTCACTGCTTTGACCTGAACAAGAGTAACACACACTTATACTTACTGCCAGGCATACACACAGCCCATCAGATTAAAGTCCTGCTGTTTGCAGCATGGACAGAAGGGCACAGCGGGACACCTTCCTCCACCTCATCCCTCTATCTTTATTCTCGTTCCTTTCTTTGTCTCCATCTGTCACTCCTGCTCTGACGTGTCCAAAGGTCTGCCCTTCCCAACCCCACTTCAATAGGACACATCTTCACCCAGCAGTGAGGATTTTGGGGGCTGCTGATTTGCAACCGCTCACCCTCTGAGAAGCCAGGCCCTCCTGTTCTCTTCTGCTCATGCGTCGAATAACAAATAAAGGACCAGCATTTGCTAAGTTAATAAGGGAGCAGATAAAGCCATTACAGATGGAGTAAATGGCACTTTATGGAGCACTCATCACAGTGAGCCACCACATCTGCTCTGTAGCACCATTGCCCTTGGTTTCCTCTCTCAGGTCTTACTGTAATGGGACTGATGAGGGACTGCAGGTGATCTCACTTTCTCTTTTTTGCACACACACTGTCAATAAAATGTCTTTTCTGTATCTTTCCATTCACACCACTGGAGGAAGAGTGCTTTTCTTAGCAAGAATTTATCTAATCTTATCTACGGTTAAAATATCCAAAAAGTTTTAAAACAAGATTATTTACTTGAGAAGCAACACTACATAAGATACTAAGGCTTCAGAGAATTCATCTTTGAATTCAGTGCAGGTATATTTTGCCAGCACTAGTTGATTTCAAAGAATAATAATGAAAAATATTTTATAGCATTAAGACAAAACGCACTTATATGAAAAAGTAAAATCTTAATATCATACACCTTGAAACATTTTGTTCTAACAATATTTAGGTATTTCAGTGTATAATTATTAGTACAAATACTTATAAAAATATATGCACCAAAAACAAACTGTCAAATATTTTTGAATTGCAATGCATGAGATGTGTAATGCAATATGCAACCCAACCACCATGTTAGGTATGCCAAGAATAAGTGTTTCTGTATTTATGTTTCAGTCCTAAATGAGGCCGAGAGCACATGCAAACACTATCATAGCCACAGATTTTTCTACATCCACACTGAAAGGCTACAAGCGTTACAATACATACACAGGCTGTGTAAAAAATGGCAGAGGCAACTGGGTAGTGCAGAACAGGTGTTTAAATGTCACGCTGGTAAAGCCATCCCATCTTTGAGAGGATGAGAGATGTAGTGAACCACCTGTGCTCTATTTCCCCTCCTCAAAACTGATGCTTCAGCTCCTCTGCCTGAGCCTCAGGCTGCAACTGGGGTAAGAGGTGGTGCTGAGGGGGGTGTCAGGGGTGAAAGGTGGCCTCTTTGTCTGTCTCTCAAACAGGCCATGCACAGCAGCGCAGGAACCAGAGCTGCGTGGGGACTAACTTGATTGACAACTGACATTACCCCCCCCTCCCTTCATGGCTGGAGGGACAGAGGGTGCGATGGTTATCCAAGCAGAGAAATGTCAGAGTCCAGACGCTGTCAGAGTCCATCCTTCCACCCGCCCTTTTCTCTCTCTTTTCTAGTGTCGTCTTTTTCTCGGATCCAATCTTTAGAGCAGTTTTGTGCTTTCTTAGAGTGTTGTAGAGTTGCAGCGTGGTTCGGATCGGAGAGAAGCATCACAGAAGGCAGAAGGGCAGCAACAGTTCTGATTTAATGAGGTTACTGTCTCCCATTCCAGAAAGTTACATATATCTCTCCTGAAACACACTCACAGCAGAAATACATCACACAGAGTTATCAAACCTGGTGACACACACAAAGGCTTGGCACACAAAAGAGTCTGGGCTCTTTGTATATGTTGACGGCAACAGTAGACAGAGATTAAGCGATTAGGGTTACAGTGATAGAAGAGTAGAGAACGGCAGCACAAAGCATGGATCAGCTGACCCCACCAAACCAAGTCTTAACCACAGGGTGGCCATTAACTGAAGACACCAGTGTCTATCATTCAATTACAGCAAGCTATACTTAGGATATACTAGACCCGTAGCACACCTTTAGTGTGCACTGGTCTATGCGATCTATCCATTTTATTCAGTTGCTTTGCAAGTTGTTATAAAAAGAATGATTTTGATTCACAAGAGCAGTGCTTTAAACCAGCTACTAATGTTTTTGAACTGTTTATGTTTTTGCTTCACTTACAAGAATCAGCTTACAAGAGTCAGAGTTTGTGAATCACACAACACTGCCCTAGTGTAGTAATATATTTAAAAGTAATATATTTAAATATATTTATATTGATATAAAAATTTAAATAAGCCTAAACTTTATTTGGAGAACTACTTGCGCACAACGCACATTTCTTAATATTAAACCTAAAATGTGATTTAATGTCAAAATTGATGAGGATTGTATGATCTTAAATAAATAAAATATTAAATAGTCTAAAATAAATATCTTTAAATGCAAGATATGTAAAATGTACCAAAATATACTTTTGGTCATGTGCAAACAATAAGCAAACATCCTGCTCATTTACCAAAAAAAATTATGGTTTGGTTTGTACACCATGCTGCACTGGTTGTGATGTTATTGATTTACTAGGACGAGTTGGCTAATTTTGGTCAGTTGTTTATGAATTGTGCTACACTGATTGCATTCATCTTTACTGTTAACTTGCATGCAGCATTTAAGATGCAATTATTCTGCTAATGAATATCTGATTCATATGCAGCATTCAGATACCATGCATTTTTTACGCATTAAAACACTATGAAACCATTAATATTTATAAAATCTCAGTAGCGCAGAGACTGGGAAAGGTAGAGCATGTAAACCATGATACCATGAGTCAAAACAGGCATCATTAGCTCACCGGAATCCATGAACCAACTCAGCAGTAGTTTAATTTAATGCAAGTATGTGTGTTTAATATCGCTGGAGGCTAAAGTGTATTTGCAGTAGCGGTGCTGGGTGGACGGTGCGCTGTTTATGCATTCAGCAGCGGTAATGGAGCTCTTTATGCTGCTAAAATGCGAGGTCTGGGCTCATTTCCACAGTGCTGCTGATTCCTTCAGCCTCCGCTTACTTACGTTTTCATTTGCAAGCGCAGGGCTGCCCCTCTATAAACCTTCATAACAAGCTCCACATCAGAATGTATGGAATCAAAGTCCTGCTACTGCTACAGAGTCTATTTATATTCCTCTGTTTGCCTAACACCTCACCGGTGTCTCATTGGAGAAAGAAATAAAAACAAACATAAAGCCTTGTTTTCCCTTTCAAAGTATAGTGTATTTACTCCTTCATTTCACACCATACAGGGCTAGTAATCAAACATTGTGAAGCTGAATGGAGTTGCCAAATAACAGAGCAAAGTGTTAGCATCACCTCACCTCGTAACTTTGCTCCCAGCACGCTCAATGATTGTAGATAAGTATCTAGGTAGAGCTACACATGCTCCTCATGCTCGATTGACTGACTAAATGACCAGCCATTTGCCTTCATTACTGTAGTTTGGACCACCAGTTGCCTTCTCAATCCAGATCTCAATATCTGCTTGCTTCATTAGCATTAAGTTAATTGCTTCTCTTGGATGCAAGGGCTACCTCATCAACGACTTAGTTTAGGAGTAACTTTAAAGTTATCTCAGGAGCTCCAAGACCCCCATTGCGAAAAGATATGGGATGGGGGAGGGCGTTTGTGTAGTACCACAAAACTTATCTTTATTTTTTGGGCAGCGAGATGCTGGCGACAGGCGGCGAGGGTGCGGCAGTCTGGGCGAGATTAGCATCGTGGAGAAGCAGAGAAGGTTCTGTTCACTTCCTCAGATCAGCAGTACTCTTCATACTTCAACTTCAAAAGCCACTCAACATCAATTAAACACAGCCACCACCAGACGCCCACCACTAAAGACCTGGAGTTGATTATATAACGGCTTTCTTGTTTGCATGCGGCAGAAATTAGTCCATATTTTTTTTGTCCAAGAGAAGAGAGGCTTTACAAGGCTGCCATAAGGCTCATGTATCTGTATGTCAAGGGTGTTATTTTAACTTCAAAGTACAAAGCTTTTGTTTTGTTGGAACCTCTTTGGTTAAGATCTCAGCATTAAAATCATGATATTTCTTTTTTCTTGATAACATTTTAACAAATTACATTTATTACAAGAGCAATTATTTATTTTAGGTCCCACACAATGGAGGTCCTTTGCCATCAGAAAAGTTAAAAAGCCTTTGTCCAGCAGTTATTTTGCTCTCAGATGCTACTAGTCTACTCATGTAACTAGCAGAGCTAGTAAAACAGATGCAGTGAATAATAATAGAAGCTACTGCCTCAAAGCATAAAAGGTGGAAGGTTTGTAATTCTTCTAGAACAATCATCCCATATTTTAGCATATTTTCTTCCAGGACATTCATCCACAATGTGATAGTTCCTCAAGCTAAAGTTTCATTCTCATCTGATATTTATAACTTAAGACACTTTGAAGGTGCCTTTAAGCCTCTAAGAACAAATGAGTTGTTTTTCTCACATTTATTTATGATAATTAGTGTTTACCTGCTTGTTTTTGTTTCGGAGGAAGCCTGCATCATTATCAATTAACAGGTCCTATTGTTCCTACATCTGCTATTGTTCTGGCCGCAACCTGAACCCTGATTACTGAGGAGTGTGAACACCTGGAAGCAGGTATTTTGGCAGGACACATGTGCCTGAGGAGGGGTTGCTGGGATTTGGGAAGGGTACACACCAGAGGGACACATACTTCTGCCTACAGCACTCTCAACTCATTCAGGTCAGTTGCTGTTATATGCAGGTAAACATTTAACTGCATGCATGTTTTATCCACTGTTTTGCATAAAGATACAGTAAACAGGCCTTAGAGGCTTGTCTTTTGCTGTTCCATGACTCTCCTCCTCAAGCGTCCTCAAAGACAGAGAGACATATTTGGTGTGTGAAGATTGCATTGCTTCAGGTTGGTTGCATCTCTACACCATTTTCTGATGTCTGAACATGAAAAATACATCAGGAACAACACGCCAGCACTTATTCTCTTCTCTTAGACCCGCATCTGATGATTTCACGTTGTTTATTTACTAATTTAAACATTTTGTTTCAAGCAGTCAGCCATTACTGAAATGCTTAACGGAGAGGCCTGTGAAACTGGAAGGTGAAAGGGTGTCAGTACGTTCCAATAAAAACATTTGGAGATGAAGAGAAAAGCGAGAGACAATCTTTCATCCCACTGTCTTCCTGAAAAGCAGCCTCGCCAAAACAGTGTACCTCTAAAGACTTTATGAAGTTGTGCTGATCAAAGATGCAGTGCTTCAGTATAGATTACAGCTCAAGGGAGATATCCAGACGCCACGCTGTTTCCCTCACAGTCAATGCGTTTACATTAAACTCTGTTCAGATCATTACAGCGATCCAAACAGTGCGTAAAGGTTACGGGGCGACGCACGGACTTTTAGCTATTCTGGATAATAAATGCACGGATTGTCATAAATGTCAGCTTCTAACAAATTATCATTAGCAGCAAAGTGCACGACTATTGCTAATGAACAATGTAAACATGACAAGCAACCGTCTCTCCAAAAAAATCAATTCTCACACATCCATTGTTCTTTAAATAAGCACACCATCCTATAAGGCTGGATTATCTATTGCGTGTTTAAAACTGGTAAATGTTTGTATACAATAGGAAATGAGAGGTGGACACAGGATGTTGGGCATTTTGCTATTCAGCTTTGTCCAGTGTCAATCTGATTGTACACTATTTGCTCCAGGATATATAAGAACACGGGAAGGAAGAGCAGACAACGACTGGATATGTTTCCATTTCACCGCCTGGTTCCCGTCGCTCAGATCTGCTGTGCACCAGAGGGAATTGACATCATGGCTTTATAATGGCACACACTGGACTGGACTAAGAATGTGACAAGAAACAATGTGAGTTAACTGTATATGTTTTCCATATCATTTCATCCAAGTTTGCTGTGTCTGTTAGTTCTATGTAGCATTGTTACAGTGTGTGCTTATTTGGGTACCCTGTACATGTGGAACCGATAGATATAGTGTATGTATATATACCTACCTGGTCTCATGGCATAAACATACTTTGGTGCACTTTTTAGCGAGACACAAAATATGTACCAACGAGTACATATCACTGCAGTTTCCCAAATAAATATACACTAGAGGCATTATGAGACCAGGATGACAGATACAGATCAATCTAGGTTAGACTATATACATATAGATAGATGATGATGGATAGATTGACAGATATTTATGAATATAGACAGAAAGACAAATAGAATGACATTTTGTTTGGCACTTTGCATATTCACATGTGTGCCTCAGACAGATAGAGTCACAGTGTATGTGTGGAATTAGCTGTGTGTTATTGATAGAGACAGCATCTCGCTCAGGTTTGTCCCGCTTCCATTAATGAGGCTGAATTTCTCCTTGCGTCCTCTCACAGGGGACCTTACCATGCATATTAAAATTCTCCCCAACTTTCAGAAGTAATAAAGTAAAGGCGTGTAAATGTGTATGTTCTTTTCCTCTGCTGTTTTCCCCTGAGTGCGCTGCAGAGACTGACTGGTTTCATGGGATCTAATTAACCTCACCTGTGTTAATTACTGCCGCAAACCAATCAACTGTTCAGACGCTAATTACCCCTTTTTTTTTGGCTGGCTGCAAGTCGCCATGACAACACATATAACCTCAAGGGCCGACAGCCACACCGCAGACCAAGTTTGCATGTGTTACATTTAAAAACAAATCGTAAACATCAAAACACCAGCAGAAGTTTTGTGCCCAGCTACTGTATGTACTTGAATTCTTCATTAGAGGTGTTGGTATCCGTCTGACTTAATCAAAGAGAAAACCTCACTTAAAACACACTCGCTTCGTAATGTGAGTCACGTAGCTTTTAAAACAGAATGCATGAGATAAGGTGAAGTGTGTAGACTTAATAAAGAGCAGCCCAGTAACACCTTATAAAGGTTTAGTGTGTGTGTGGATAAAAGAGAGGTAAAGAACACAAGGAAGAGAGGAGAAAGGGAGGGGGATATGTGTCTGTGGTATGATGGGATTGATTTTCTTTCAGTGGGGTGTAGCGGGTTGGCCAGAGCAGACAGAGGGGTCTTGCAGTGCCCTGCCTGACCTCTCCATATGCCTGCTGTTCACCCAGTCACCATAGTACTGACAACCACTGCCTCCTCCCTCATCAATACACCGAGACACAGAGAGAGAGATAGTATGAAAAGAGAGAGAGAGAGAAAGGGGTCTTTGTTGTGTGTCGGGGGAGTAATCTATGATTGTTAATAAAGCAGACAGACGACAGTATTTTCTCATATGCCCAATATACAAGCTCATCCTGTCAAAAATATGACAGCAATAGAACATGAGTGTTTTCTTTTTAATGAAAAACTGAAAAACTGAGAAATATTTCTGAAATAAAATGCTTTGATTCTTCTTTAATTGACATTTTGTTACGAATTGTTAGTGAGATGAGACGTGCAGCTGAATGTTATTGGTGAAAGTAAATTATTATGCATAATAAAGGTTTCAAGCATCATGAAGCATTGCTGATATCATTTAAAGGCATGCTGGTTTACCTGGGTTCTGTTGGTAAAGGATAATAGGGGATTATTTTTACACAAAGAAAAACTGCAAATGAACTTGATAGCAAATCATACGGTATTTTTTTAATTTTACATTTTTTACGGAAAAGAGCAGTTTTGACATTTCAATCAAGCGTAGAATATTTGGTAACGCTACATTATACAGTGTTCGTTACACGTTATTGTAGTAATAACATCAAAGTATGCATACAGCTAATAACCATAACAATAATCAAATAGTAAGCACATGTTGTTAATTAATATTTTTCAGTACTTTGTGCTTGTTACAGTATAACTGTACGCTAATGTAAAATAAAGTGTAACTGACTATTTTCTTCATTTTAAACCCAATGAACAGCAAAAGGTGTGACTTGATATTGGACAAACCTAGATTTAGATGTGATTCTGTTACTGTAATTCAAATATTTTATGCCTACAATAACTGCTCAATTATCCAAAGTACAAACACTTTTAGAGGAGGTGCATTCAAAAACCACTCGGCTCAAAAATTGGAGGGGGTCTGTCAGTTACTCAGAGTCTTCCTGAAGGCCTTGCTGTTACAGCCTGCGTGTGTGTGTGTGTGTGTGTGAGTGTGTGAGCCCCCCTTCCACACCACAAGGTCTGTTGTCCAGTGCCGAGCGGGAGCTTCTGTCCTAATGTAATATAGATGAGGCTGGATACAGGCTTCACATACAGTGATAGGTTCTTGCAATAGTAAATTATAAATCAACATCGATTTAGCCCCAATCCATCCTCTCCCCCACCCCCCCTCCAAAGCCCTCCCTCCCTCTCCCACACACACACACACTCATCATAAACACACTTGCGCCCACACACACTTTTGCACTTCCCACTTAGAAGTTCATCAGAAGACACCAAGGCTGAAGTGCACTTTATCAGATTAGGTCTGGGCATGTCTATCAAATATAAATGAGACGAGAGACTTCAGCTGAGCCATGAGCCAGACAGTCAAAAGAGGCAGTACAAGGTTAATCACACACCCACACATACACATACACACGTACAGTACCTGCACACATAAGCGTTGAACACACCTCACCTTTAGCACCCACAGCTACACGTGTGCCATCTAGTGTGACAGGTGCGGATGCTGTAGATGTTCACACACACAAACACACTCAGGCTGACAAGCTTGCTGAGACTGCACTACAATCATGCGCACACGTACGCCTCCTTCACTTCCCTCATGGGACAGGAATAGTTCTCCAAGGATATCCCTCCATTGCGCTCTCTTCATCTCTTCCTCCGCTCTGTTCTTAAGCCCTCTTCAAAGGCTCCACTGGTTTTTGAAAATAAAGGACCTTGGCTGAGAGCTGCTTTTATGTTACCAGCCGTCTTATTAAGGGGATGTTTTTCAGCCCTCAGACTCTCTTGATTCCATTCAATTTTCTAATGAATCTCGGAGGCTCCGCTTATTTCCAACATTAGGGTGTGGAGAGCATCGGGGTGGAGAGGAGTCGTGGTTTAACTTAGATCCTCGCAGCACACATACAATGGCACAGGAGTGCTGCTATTATATTTGCTTCGGGGAAAGGAGATAATACCTTATTCCTTTGCTTATTTTCTCTTAAGCGCCGTTTCCATCTTTTATAGTCTGTTTTGGTATTGTGTTGAAATGAGCGGCTGCTGGAATTCATGCACACACTCAGGGCCATTTTCAGCACACTCACACCCTCTCCTTTGTTTTTCGGGACTTTTTTCCCGCTTTCCATTCCCATAACTCCCTCCCTCCGTCATTCTTGTTATTAGAAGTCGGATTCCTCTATAGAAATCTCAAGTGGCACTTGTGCTAGGAGAAGTGTGTGTGTTTATGTTTGGCTGCTGGAGTGGATCTGTTTTGGAATATGGCAGCTGGTTTCTACCTTGTGTTACCTGGTGGTAACCAACTGGTTATGAGTACGGGTAGATTACTGTTTCTCTGGTGCAAGATGGTCAGATGACTAGTTCAGATCAACTACAAATTTGGAAAATACAGCAGTTCACCTGGACAATTAAATGTTATTTACCAAAATGTTATGTACAAAAAACTGTCTCTCATACTAAGGCTTCAAACTAAGGTCTGGGTTAAGTCAGGGTTATTCAGAATTTATATAATTTTATAGTATTATTGTTATTTAATGTCTTTATGTGTATTTCTATTTTTTTATTTTTTATTTTTAGCTTTAGTTATTGTAGTACTAGTTTTAGTTGCTTTTTATTTTATTTTATTT
>JAUMHI010000055.1:12087221-12106574 GCA_032359435.1 Enteromius unitaeniatus
TTTTATTTTATTTTATTTCCAGAAATACATGCGCTATAGGTTTTACAGGTTTAGTTAACAATATTGACACAGAGTTAAGTATTTATAATTGAAGTAAAAAGTATGTTCTCACTTCTCAAAAAAAGAAATATTAAATAAAAATCAGCTTGACAAAATCATCTTGAAGATATAAAACTTTGATAAAAAGTTTGTTTTTCTTTCCCAGAAGAGAAATTTTAAGTATTAATCTTGTCAAATACACTGCCATATAGAGAGCCTTATAGTCAACAATAAAACGTTTTGATTTCAAGTCATCTTTAAGGGTAGTGTAAGAAGAAACAGGCTTCTCAAAGACATCACCTCACACGGCTCACAGAAAGCACTTAACAACTCCATATCATCCACACTATCTGTTGAAAGAGTTTTATTAACAAATAGCTCTGAGATATTGTGCACAAACAAGCGCTGGATTGTAAGCATGCTAATGTGATAACACTCTAAAATTCGCTTTCCTTTTATCTCCATTAACTTCCATTTCTAATAAGAACTTTTTGGGCTTTTCCGACGTAATAAACACAAGCCAGAGTTATTGGGCCTATTTTTCAGAGTTGTTTGTGGTAATTTCATTGTGCGCTGCGTCTTCCTCCAAATAAATTGTGTTTCATTTCTTGAAGCGGTAATTTCCATCCCTCATTAGAGAGAGCAGGCCTGGTGCTGCGGGTCACAGGAGGCAGATCGGGAGGTAATGAGCAGAGGATCTAAATATTACAACTGCATTTAGTGTGTGATACCCAGCCATTACACACACTTAACTAATGCTGACAGGCTTTACAATTACCTCCTCCTCTCTCGCATTTAACTGCACCCATAATACACTGTAAAAATCGCAAATTATTAAATTGCGTAAATATGATGAATGGGCGAGCACTCTGAAATCGTTCCTGCGATTCGACGCTAAAGTGCATAATTGTTTTGCCCGCACAATGCGTTTTTATTCAATAACAGCCGGAATGGCTCCTCGCAGCGAAAAGGACTGAACTTATTTCAGCGCATTTGCTTTAAACGCTGCTGCTGGAAATCTAATTTGTTGATATTTAGGCCTATGTTTAAGTAAGTTAGGGGCAAAGTGAGCCATAGCGAAAGTGAATGGGATTAGAGGTAGGGAAAACTCATAAAGGTGAAGAATGGAGAATGAGCAGGTTTAAACAAAGCAGCCATTGAATTCCGATAAAGCTGCGGCTCACCGCTCATTTTTTTGAGCGAAGCAATAACTGAACAGCAATAACCGAGCGCACCTCTTACTCATGCAAACACACTCGCACACACATAAAACCGGTTTCGGAGGCCTCATTTATCTGTACAATTAAGCATGTTCACTCTAACATCGGACACATTTAAAGCCGTCCAAGGTATGTGGAGCAGGCGCATGAGCAGCGCTATCTACAAAGCTTACGTATCTGTTTCCAATAGAGCCCTTCTGTTCTCTGGAGTGCTATTGATTGGCGACTGATGGCCGAGCCGGCAGACACAAAGCTAAACTAATTAAAGTGTGAGCTGGAACGCTAGCACGGATGCTGCCTGAGCGCACATTCAATTATCATGTGGGCACAACAATGCACTGGTAAAAACACACACACATTGCATGACCACACTCTGATTAAGTGTGTTGTTTGTACCGTAAAGGGAGGAGTTATACGGAGGCCACATTAGATGTCGAAAGGAAGCTCTAGAAACATGCACAGACCCTTTATGGAGCTGTATAGCAGCAAGGATTTTGATTTCTCGCTATTGATCTGTGCTGCTGTATGCAAACAGCCTCAGTAAAGCTGGAGCAATGCATGCTGGGTGCAGGTGATATAGAGCCTGAGAGCTGTAAAAGCCCAATCAGATACTGTGATTCCACTACAGCTCTTTTATGGGAGGCAAGCTTAAACCTAGTGGGCTGAGCTGTTGACACAAAGATTTAAAGTCAAAGAAGCAGCGCTACCAACACATTTTGTTTGCATAAAATGATGTTTTTCTAGATGACACAGGATATTCATTGAGGAAGAAAATGCATATGGAGAACTTTATTTACCGGGGAATTGATTTGATAGTTAAAATGAGGTAGGCCAAGGATTGTGCTGAAACAACACCTAAAATACTGGCTATTTGTTAATGGTATCCACTAGCATGTGTGGACTAAAAGCCATTGCACAGTCTTCAATTATTATTATTTTTTTTATATTCATCATCCTTTCCTATCAAAATGCTAGATAGGGATGCAAAAACACAAAACGTATCGGAGGCAGTGTGCAATGACCTTAAGTAACATCAGTGAAAAAAGCTAAGTCCTTTTTTAATAAAATATTCTCAAGAATAATATGCATGTAAATAAGAACATAAGAATAAGAAAACATTTGAAAAAAATAAGTAGTGTAAGAAAAAGTGTATAATATAAAAGACACATTTTAATTTAAGAAAATCGCCAAGAAAACATTTCTTAATTTTGTTAAGTAAAATCACAAAAATTATATATATATATATATATATATATATATATATATATATACACACACACACAAATAAAAAATGCTTTTTAAAAAGTGCCAAAATATTTTGCATTTAGACTTAAATTTTAAATAAAACAATCTCATGGGGAAAGAAAATTAGACCGCTTACTAAAAGATTAAATAAAAAATAAAAAATGTGTTCCGTGTTTTCTCTGTGGTATGTCACCCAGGTCTTGACTGTTGCCCTTTAACGCTAAGTCACCATATGGAACAACTGTGAGGAGGGAGACAGTGACAGTGTGGCTTTAAATCAACCACAGCCAATGATAGCGTTCGTTAATCTCAGCTCCACTCAAAAGCCTTCACCGCTGCCTGCTGGTAAACACACGCCGAGCTAGGGGTCACGAACTCTGACCTGTGTAAGACAAGCTTGTTGTGAGGCAGACCTCTCATATAACGGCTCATTAAAATGCAGGCCCACAGCCGCCATTATGGGATGCTTTGTGACGACTTTGTGGTGAACAGGGAGAATAAATAAGGGGCACCATGCCACACATGCCTCCTTGACACATAGTGACCCCTTCTTCAGACCACTATTGTTGGAGTGTGCATGTGTGTCACAGCCTTAACACGTCAGGCTGTGTGTTGAGTGCTTGTGATTGAAACTGTAATGAATATAATCATTTCATTTCTCTTTTCAGTATTGTTAATAATTAAAAAAAATAATTAATCAAATAACTTAATAATTTTCTTCATCAAGTATGCATTAAATTGTTTAATAGTGACACTAAAGATATTTATAAAGTTACGAAGTAAATATAAAAAAGGGGCACATATTAAAAAACAGAACTGGTTACAACTGTTATTAATAAATAAATATTTTACAATATTATCTGTTTTTTACTGTATTTTGTATCAAACAAATGGCCTTTGTGCACAAAGAAGTCTTTTCCAAAACAAAACAAAACAAAAAAAATCTACCTCCGATGATTAGGTTAAGTTGTTGGTTAGCTGTATGTTTCTAATTCACTGAAAAGAACCCTTTCACTTTGTTTTTGTTGTTTTCCTAAATAAGAACGAACTATTACACTGATCACTTGAACACATTTGCACAAAAAGAAAAGCCTTGTCACTAGCGTTTCCCAACTTTTGCACCTCTCTGTGTGTGTGCGTGAGCACTGTGGAGGAGGTTGTGAAAGATGGTGCTCTGATGAAAGGCTCAGTGAACATTCGTAGGAGGAACACGCACTGGGTTCTGAGCTCTCATTACACACCGGAGCAAACACAGCTCCTAACTTTCCTTGAACCCCTCCCTCCCTCCATCTCTCTCTTTCTGTGCCTCTCTTTCCTTCCCACAATCTCCTTCTCCAATTCCTCAGGGGCTGACTGACAACTCCTCACCTCCCACACCCCTTCACGACACCTTTCAGTCACACAAGATCTCCTTTTAAGTCTCAAAATACAACACACACACACACACACACTACAGTAATTACCGCCTCATCTTTGTGAACTCCACCCGAGAGGTATTGTACTGTATTTTAAAGCTGTTCGTAATCATGACAGCTGCATTTACAAAAAAAGCAAGAGTAGTTCTGGATAAAGAGAGATCTGTTGTTTCTTTTTTCCTTCACATATTTGTCTCTGTCTCCAAGGTCCCTGAGGAGATCTGAACTAGTAAGCATATATCTAGGTAAACATGTTGTCACGGTAAAGGATCTCCAGAGCTGAGAGG
Organism: Enteromius unitaeniatus; assembly: GCA_032359435.1. Taxonomy (NCBI): domain Eukaryota; kingdom Metazoa; phylum Chordata; class Actinopteri; order Cypriniformes; family Cyprinidae; genus Enteromius; species Enteromius unitaeniatus. The sequence continues at coordinate 12,091,428 of JAUMHI010000055.1, forward strand.
CGAGAGGTGTTGAGATGCCATCCTAAGTTGTCTCTGCTGTTCACTGCTTTTGCCTTAAAGAAATTGTTTCAGTCACTCTGAGGAAATTGTGGGAACTGGTCTGAGTTTGTGCTTTACAGGCCAGGGCTAATGAGAAGCAAATGTGTGGAGAGCTGGAATGTCTCTGTCCAGGACACAGCAGGACCCGAGCAGTTCTACCCATCATCCCCAGCAGAAACGCACACACATAGTTATAAAATGCTTAATGCAAATTATTTCTATTTTTTTCTATTATATATATAGGCACATACGTGTGTGTGTGTGTGCGTGTGTGTGTGTGTTTGACAGAACTCTCTTTTTTATCATTTATTATTATTTATTTTCATTTTATTTTTGTGTTGGCAAACCTGCATTTGCATCACCACATCATTTTTCAGAAATCATTTTAATATGCTTATCAATGTTACAGCCTAATATTTTTGTGTAAAACATAATTTGTATTTAATTCAGGATTCTTTAATGAATACACACGCACAAAGAAATGATTTAATATTTCTTAACATTATATCTAAATCTTTCCTAACATTATGAATGCCTTTACTGTTTTTTTTAATGAATATAAATGCAATTTGTCTGTTTTTTGCAGAAATTGTAATATGCATAAAATATAATATGAACTTGTTTTAGCACTAGAAATAAAGAAAGCACACAAAACAAAGTTTGTCCTAGGATGTCTCATCACATTAAACTCTTAGTAAAGTACTAAGGCATCCTGTATTTTTCTTCTTGATTTCTGAAGGCAGTTTAAATAATAAAAATACACTGCCCCGCTGAATTAGCCTTAAGGTATTTACATTATAGTTTCATATAACATGAGTGTAAAAACAGTTTGACAGAAACAAACACAACACTCAAACAAATGAGGCGGGTTCATAAACTAGCATCTACATTTAAATCTTCGCAAATCCTGACAAGCAAAGCAAAAAAATGAAAACATACAAACAGCCGCATGATGGACCGGGTTTGAAGAACAGAATGTGTGCTCAGATTAATGCCTGCATGTCCTTATATTAAGTCCAGCAGTCTCATCAAAGGAGCGTGCGTATTTGAAATGAGAGAGATGACATGTTTACAAGTTATTTGTTAATGATTTTGAAAACAGAGTGTATTTTGAGGCTATGCAGTCATCGGCGGCTTTGATCATGGACTGCTGTTGACCGTAATTGCCTGTATATTGACGGCTTCTCTTTTAATTAATTACTTGGGCTCGTTCAGCTCACAGCCGTACTTTGGTCTGCTATTTTTGTATCTCAGAGGAACGCGGCTGATTGTCAAAGTCTGATAATAACTCAGACGTTTGCACGAGTCAAGTAAATTAAAAAAGGAGATTAAAGGAGCAAGAAGATGCGCTGCAGGAAAACACAAAGCTGTTGTCTGTGTTTTGGTGCCAGTGCAGGCATTCATGTTTACTGTTCATCTACAAACAAATGTCATGTCAGTATGACAGTAAGTATGTTGTGCATCTGTAATAAATTTCAGCTTGTGTTTATTATGAGTTTCCTCTCTTCCTGTTGTTTTGGCGGTGGCGCAGTAGTGGTTAAGGTTAAAGGATGATAACCGGATATATTCTGGTTTGATCCTCGCAATGAAGAATCCTTGACACATTTGTGGTTTCTTCTATTTTTCCTTTACAGATTTTGAAGGACATCTGGAGAGTTGTAGCATGATGAAGTAGTACTAAAAAGATTCTAGAAGTTTATCATTGTGATTTTATGGTTGATAAGGGTATCAGGAGCGTTCAGGTGATAAATGTCCTCTTTCTCAGGTGACTGATATCAGCTCTGCTATCAATCATCGTGGAAACTGAGCTCTTTTTGTATTTTTTCGCCAGGGTACAGGAAACTGCCGTCACCGCCTCTGACACTCGCTGTCACAGCACAGTCATCCAGCATTCACACCTCTCAGCCTGACGAGTCGCTCAGGATGCCACACACACACGCTCCTGACAGACACCTCAAACAGCCGTCTTTCTCTTCATCATTAACAAAACACCCTGGCACACTTTTAAATACTGCTCTAGCAAACACTTATTGACTGATTGGCTGAGAGGACGGATTGTGCTGTCTGAAGAGGCAGGTAGAGATGAGACAGAATACTTAATATAAGTAGCTACACCCAAGTATACAATGATTACACTGTTTGAGTATATAGTCCTAAAATCATTCTTACAAAATGTGCTAATTGTAATAAATTGTTTTATGATTTTGTGTCATACTAATACAATACTGTATTTTTTATACGTTTGGGACATGTTTAATAATTATAATTTAGAATATTACTTTATCTGAAATGTGTATTATACAATTTTAAGATTAACATTGTTATTAATTTATTTATAATAGGTATATGCCAATTCTACAGTGTTACATAATTGATCTTGAGTGTTACATTAATTTCAGATAGGTAGACAAACAAATAGAATTACATTAAATATGAATAACTTCAATGAGCAAGAATTACATTGATATTTATATTTTAAGTAAATGCTGTTGTTTCTATTTATCAAAGAATCTTGGGGTACAAAAAATAAATTATTCTTAATTCGGATGGATCATATGACACCAATTTTTATGGCTGCTAAAAATTCAGGTAAAAACTAAACATTTATTTTACATTGTCTTTTGTATATAGGTGTAGGCAGAAAGTTCTTTGTATGTTATGCATAACTGGCCAATAAATGTTCATCATTATTTTGCTTTTACAAAAAAAGTAATATGATAACAATCACAGTAACAATTGTCTTAATAATAATCACATTAAACTAGACAGAACGTATGACTGAAACTGTAACAAATAAAATGTGTACAACATGCATCTGGCACACACACATATTCATACAGTTTACTCAGGCCCACACCCCCTCTCACTCTCCAACACACAACGCAGGTCTTCCTACTATTGTCAGGACTAAGACCGCAAGAGCCGCTCATTACTCGGGGGCCGATTGTCGACATTTCCGGGACAAATTATAAAAAGCAACAGCAGAAATCCACACGCCCTGTCATCAGCGGCCGGGCACCTCAAGCCGGCAGGGTACTGAGGGAGTCACCTGCAGGAATGTCGCTATACGGAATGGGAAAAAAAAGATGGAAAGATGGAAGCGCAGCGGCGGATTAAAAAAGAAGCACTCCTGCCAGTCAGTGTTTACTTTGGTTCAGATCTCCCTGACAGCAGCTGAACCTCAGCTTCCCTCTGAAGTCACTCTGCTTGTGTTCACACTCTTTCTCTTTCTGACCGGTAAACACAAGCCACTGAATTCAGTCCTTGTCAAACACTGTTCTAAGAACAGCCAGGGGTTCCCCAGCAGTTCTGCTAGATTACAGAAGAGCAGGGGAGGTCAGAGCCGACTGATGGGTGACTGCAGGGACAAATGAAGAGATGGATGAGGAGGGGAAGGGAGATCCGCAGTGCTTTCCTCCTCACGCAGCCTCACTCGTTTAGGCTGTAATGAGGCGTACGACAGGCCGTAGGACGTCTCTTTGTCTACCCCTCCTTACACTCCTCTCATCCATCTCATCTCGTTCTCTCTCTAGGTCCTGAACTGGAATGCTTCAATCAGAGACACAGCTATTCTGGACACCCCCGCAGGCCCTGCGATGAGGGCACAAGGTCATGAGCCACTGCAATTCTGGTTAGAATATACGACTTTTCATAATTAAGTGTCATAATTAAGCAAAATCACATAAGCAAGATGTATGTTTTACTCAATAAAACCTGTAGATTTGCTGGAATGATTTAAGCTGATTAAACTGTTCATGCATTTGGGGCCTAACAGAACTGAACAACAATGGAAGTAATGCATAATTGTAATAATCTATAATAATAATGCACAAAACTAATGCTTCTATACTTAATTTTCTTAAAAATAAATAAGCAATTTAACAAACGGTTGTACTGAATAACGGGAGTTGTATGGATTGTCAAGTCTAATAAATAATAATCTTTTCAGTAACTTCGGACCAAATTTAACCAGTTAGATTACCATAAATGCACTTAAACTGTATTTACAACATTGCATTTCTGCAATTTCAGCTGTTTGGACTGTTCAATTTGATGGAAATCATTAAAAATATATAAGAAAACAATATAAGAAAAGAATATGTCTCACAAGCATAAAAGGCCAAAATGAAGAGAAACTATGGAGGAGATGGCCCCAAATTACAGATTTTTCATGCATGACTTCATGGCTTGTGGGTAGGGCCATGTGTCATTTTAAATGAACGATGACAGGCATTGTGCAGACCCCTAAAACACGCCAACCTGCCTGTTTCAGGTGAGATGTAACTCAGCATGCGTAGAGCCTGGAGGACAGCAGACATGTCAATCCAGCCGTTTTGTCGCCGGCCGCGTGTAACAGATCACAATCAATGAAGCACTGATAACAGCCATTGTAAAGTTGTGAGGTCTGCTCTTATTTCTCTCTCTCCTGGCTCAGTGCCTGTGGTGAGTGGAGGTCGGGCCGTGCTGCACGGGGCAGGCCTGTTGACGGCTGACGGTGGTGTGATGGATTGGTTCCCGTGGAAACAGCCTGCCTGGCCATACATCACCCAGAGCTGAAGCTGCTGCCTGGAGCAACATGGGGGAACGTCCACTTGCCATACTCTCACTAACCCCTCTTACATTTATATAGTCTTTAAACTATATTATTAAACATTATTTTTTAAACTACCCAGGGAAACCCTTCTGTTTGAATTTTCTGCCAGATTTCCTATTTGCCTTATTGGGCGAGTGTGTGTTTTTGTGACAGTGGAAGGGGGTCGGCTGCTGCATGGAGGTCTGTCTGGCCTGTTTTTGGAAGGATGAGGGAAAAGCAGCTTCCTGTCCCTTGTAGGGGGGATGACTTCAGAAACAGGGGGGTTTAAGCCAGATGTGAGACCCGGTTTAAAGGTCATGGCATAGCAAAGCTCTCCTTCCTGCAGTCACACACACACGCTGTTATTTTCTGCATCTCAAGCATCTTTCTGTCAACATAGCATCTCTGTCAGCCTGTGTTTTAGAGTCTCCCTCCCAGCTTCCTGAAGAGGTGTAGACAGAGCTGATGAGCCTGGCGTTGTTTTTACAACCCGGGCTCATTGGAAAAAATGTGGCATTTCTCTGAAATGATATCACATTGCTTCTTTCACACTTGAAAATGAATTCTCTGCAACACTTTTAAAATGAATAGTCGAGTGAGTTGGTGCTATATCCATGTCAGTTACATTTGAAACAGAACTATATAAATTTGGCGATGTTTTATTATTTTGGCTGTTATATATCATGTCATATCATGGCAATTTGGAAAGAAAATGTCCTGTAAGTTGCAATAAAAGGTTAATGCTGTATCTCATTTGAAAATATTACACTATCTAAACTAATCCCTACCATAGACCTATAACCAGTAATGAACAACATATCATGTTTCACAGGATTTGCACCCACACACTCCATGCTGTACCGGGGAGGCTACCAAGCAAGTTTACCACATCACAAAAGCCATATAGAGATGGTTGTGTAACAAAATGCACTATTTTACAAATCATGCACTATGAGGTATATATTATATAAGAAACCATGCAGAAAATCCCATATTATTCAATAATCTGCCTCTGTTATTATTATTTGTGTGATATTTTTGGTGTTTTACAGCCACTAGTGGTCACTAGTGGTTTCAGCTGGAAACAGCAGTGAATATTATTTATAGGTGTCTATTCGGAGTTATATATAAAAAGAGGCACGGCTTTTCAATGAACCTAGGTTTTATTTTTGAAATTTCTGATGGAGGCTAGAGAGCGATGTAGGTGTGGGGGTTGGGGAGTATGAACTTTTTTTTTTGCACATCTCATTCTACACAGACTTTGTCAGGAACCACAGTGTTAGTTGTGGGTTGAGGTAGCATTCAGGTGCAAATCTGTACATCTATTGCATGAGCTGGTCTTTTTATTTATAGCTTAGTGCAAATGAGTGAAGCAGAAAAGGAAGGAAGGGGAGGAAACTAAAAGGGACCCGGAGAAGAGTATAAGATAGATGAAATGCACTTGTGCGGCCCCGTTTGCTTCTGCGCTCAATTACGGAGTGTTTAGAGCGAGGCTAATCTGCCTACACAGCTTGAGCGTGGCACTTAACAGACGACTCCTCGTTGAGGGTGTCCAAACAAATCAGAGGTGTGGGAACAAAACAAAGAGCCAACGGAGTGGCAGAGCCCCATTTCACACCTCATTTGAAAAACAAATTGAATGAATCTTACCAGATTTACTGTCGGATCAAGAAACACTGGATAGAGCCAAGTACTCTTTCCTACACCTACACCTAATCTATAATCTAACTCATTCCTGAATGTGCTAAATGACTTATTCTAACCAGCATAAAAAGAGGGGGCAAAAGAAAAAAAAAGAGAGAAAAAGCACCAACACCATCAAATTTATGGTATTCTTCCTGTGAATTCAGGTCACAAAAATTTCCTGCATTTGTCCGTGAGGATCTCAGCACCATATATCACATGGACCTTTTATGAATTTATTTACCCAGCCAGAGCTCTCCGTGCACTCGAATTTCCTCTGCTTTTTTTTTCTCTGCATCTCTCAGGAAGCGGCCATGTGATGGCCACATAAATCCTGAGTCCTTTTAGAGCATTTTTACTAATTAACATCCCACTATTCATGGACACTTATACCATGATGCATTAAATAGGAAATAAGGCAGCAATTTACAAGCTCTCATTTACAATTCAACATCAAAACAGGCAAAAACAAACTCTCACACTAAATTCAACCCAAGTAGGCACATAATCAGCAATCCTTCTAAATCTGCTTCAAAAACACACTAATATTCTTTGTGCATTATAATGTTTCTTCTCCTCAACAGTTCATGACTTTGACCCTAATATTACAAAATGTTCATCATTTTTCATCAATGCTGAAAACAGTTGTGCATCATTATATTTTATCATACAAAAATTATAATTGTTTGGGGAAAATAAATATTTTGTAACCATATAAATTTATTTAAAAAATTTAATGCATTTTTAATAAAAGCAATCATTTGAAATCTAAATCTATCAAATTGCTTTCACAAGACTTAGAGTAAGTCATATAGACTAATTTCAGGATGCCTTTCCATTTTTTTTCCCATTCTTGTCTTAATCATTGACAGTCCTCGCATGGAAAGGAATTTTGTAAAAATCTTTTTTAAATTATTTTTTGTGTGCGTTTCCACAGCCAAACTAACAGCATAAATAATGGCAGCATTTAATTTGCTGAACTATCCCTTTAAGACCCTTAACACATCAATGCAGTGTTTGACCTCACCTTGTGAGTGTCGATCAGTCATCTAACACCTTTATAACCCACAGCCAGATTGAATGAAAGGGATTCCAAGCTGCAAGTTTGTACCAAATGTGTGCACATTCACCATAATGGCTGTGCTGCTGCATATGGCTTGCTGTGACAGCAAGAAAGCTGCCTCTTTCTCTCTATGTAAACCTCTAGATATTCATTCAGGTTGCTCCGAAGACTCTCATCTGCTATTTTGAGTGTAATCTTGGTATTCATGCACATGCACGGCCCTGCGCTCGGCAAATAGTCATCTCCTCGCATACGCACGGACACGCGGATGGGTCACGGCAAGATGTGTGGAGCAGGCAGAGCAGCGACGCTGTAAACATTTCATTGTAATGGAATTTGTAATTTGATGATGTAGTAATGTAGAGGTCAGAGAACGAGAGCTTCAATAAAACAGCACGCGCTGAGGCCGCCTCTCTCCGTGAATGTTTATCCTCCGCGTTTCAGTCCTCGTTGCTCTCATTATTGTAAAAATGACTATGCAGACGTAAATCTCACCTCTAATTGTTTTCATCCTTAAAAATTTTAGCCGCCAACCTTAAAAGAGGAGAGTGGGTGATCAGGGACATCCAGTAATGAGCAGTCAGGGGCCGTTAAATATGGCCCTGCCCCCAGAGCCACCTCTCTATCGCAGTGTGAGACCATTAACAGCACGGAGCATAGCCCTAAATCAGCAGCAATCAGAGCATTGCTGGTCTGGACTCCTCATTACACATACACACACACATAAAGCCATTGTCTGACCATGCTGAGCCCCAGACACACTCATCTGTCATGTGGGAGGAAACACAGATAAGGAGATCTGAGAGGAGTGAATGTGAGCAGCAGACCTTATTAATACGCACAAGTGCGGGGTCGATAAAAGCCATGTCCACAGCTATCAGAGGCCCTTTACGGCTTAAGAAGGGCTCCGTGAGCCAACCGTCATTAGTCAATTTAGTGCGTTATTCCACATTCTAATGACAGAAGCCGCACTGGGAGAGGAAATGCTGTGGTTTAGTGGTCTTCACGTGGAAGGAAACAGCCATGTTGTGACAGGACCACCCTTCATCCCTCCTGTCCCGTATCTCTCTCTCTCTCTCTCTCTCTTTCTCTCTCAGCATACACCTTTCAGAACACGCTGATGACCTGTGACCCCTTTTCCTGACTGGACTCAAATCGTAAACAGATGAGCTGTCTGCCAGGCTCTGCTCTGCTGAGTTTGTTCCATCCCTTCGGCATTAAGTGGCCTGAAAGATGCCTGTCAATCAATCAAAAGGCCAATCAGAGAGAAATACACCTTGATTATGGTAGACTAATCCAAAAATGATTTTGACAAACAAGTATATTGCATATTTTAAAATTATATTTAGAATAATAGTTTAAAGAGGAATTAAAAATTATGTGGTCGAGTGTTAGAATTTATTTTTCTTTTTTACACACAAACCAAATTAAATAAAAAATGTAGAGAGAGAGAGTACTGTGCAAAAGTCTTAGGCCACTAGTATTTTCAGCAACAAAAAATTGTTTTAAGTGGGTTATTTCTATCTTTTCAGTATTGTGTTAGTTGGATATAGCAGTTTACATTTCCAAACATTATTTTTGTCATTAATTGTAATAATGCAGAGAAATTATTGTCTGCACAACAGCCAGTGCTCAACAGAGATCTGATCTGATCATCATCCAGTCTGTCTGGAGTCACACAAACTGAGACAGACTCAATCCAGAAGAACTGTGACAACGTCTACAAGATGAAGAAAAAAAACCTACCTGGAAAGTTACTTGAAAAACTATGGGCAAGTGTACCTCGTACCAGAAGCTGTTTTAGCAGATATTTAATTGATTTAGTTAATAGAAGTTAATTGATAAATTAAATCTATTTATGGCATTATTTTTGAAAGCATCCTCATTTTGCAGCATTTTTACACAAGTGTCTAAAACTTTGAACAGTACTGTAGCTTTCCAGGTAGTTTTTTTTTCTTCATCTTGGAGAGGTTGGCACAGTTCTTCTGGATTTGGTTTGTCTCAGTTTGTCCTGTTACTTCATGATGATCAGATCAGATCTCTGTGTGGAGCACTGGTTGTTGTCACACAATAATCTCACTGCATTATTACAATTAACGACAAAAATAATTTTTAGAAAATTTTAACTGATATTTCCAACTGACACACTAACGCAAAAGATAGAAATAACCCACTTATAACCATTTTTTGTTGCTAAAAATACTAGTGGCCTGCGACCTTTGCACCATACTGTATATATACGGTATATGCTAACTTAGAGCTAAAAGTAGAGCATAAATATAAAAATGCAATATTTACTATACTATTCCACTGAATAAGAATCACAAATTATATATTACATATTTATTCTTTTTATATTGTAATATTTATATTATTTTTGAAGAACGTTTACATAAAAATTGTTTGCATTTTAAATCTACAATATAACAAAAGAAAATCCTTTTTTTACATTGTGGAAATCAAATTTGAGACATTGAGAGGCATATGTCTCCCCCAATATTCAAAGTAGTACTCAATCAATATGGTTTTTGCAAATAATTTAAGACAATAAGACGAGAGAAAGTTTGATTTGGAAATACTGTCACTTTCCTGAAACAACACTCTGTGCCACATTTATAACAGAATGAGAGAATATATGTGAGGAATAAAGCTAACACTGCCACACTGCAGATATTAACTTCCATTTCTCACAATGAAAGCCTGTTGAAAGAGAGCAGCTATGCTACAGGGGTGAAGCTTTAATGCCTGGAAGAATTATTCCTGCTCAATTACAGATCAATATCACCCCGTTCGTACATACACTGATATTCAATAACTGTATTTGCCTTATAATTTCTGCATCTGCTTTTTTTCCTCCAACCTCCTCTGTTCTAAAGGTACCAGCACTTAAGGCGCTGAGCAATTATGGAAATGGAGTTCAGCATCCCTCCATCGCTCCCACTCGGAACAGACGAGGCGGCAGCGGCTTGACGGCTAATCGATGAGCGCTCTCCTAAGAGCAGCATTGTGACCTCTGACCTCTGTAAGCCCGGCGTCTGACAGCTGACAAAAGGAGAGCTTTATTTGACTGAATTAGAAAATTGCATCATTCCATTTCGCCTCATGGACAGAGAAAAAGGAAAAGACAAAGAGAGACGCGGGAGGTGCAGGGAATGATTGTCAGTTCAAAAACAAGCATAAACATACAGCAGAAATCAGGACATGAGAGACAGGAAGTTATGTAAGAGCTGGTACTGCGGTTTTGGATCGCTGCCTTCCTCTAAACTCTATACATTAATTTAGCTGTTTTTATCTGTTTTCAGTGGCATCGTCTTGCTCTCAGTCACTTACAGTAAACATTCGACGTGTGATCTGCTTAGGAGATAAAACTCAACCTGCCAGAACAGAAGAATGAGGTAATTGGGTGCTATACAGGCCAGCTGTTCAGCTTTTTTTCCCCACTAGAGCCAAAAAACAAACAGTAATAAGTGCCAGATTAGCCCTCTGTGGCTTCTAAAGTCAAGTCTTTATATCTCATCTTTAAAGCAATTCACCCAAAAATGATCATTCTGCCATTTAATGACACTGCATAATGACATTGCTTTTTCGTTTGTTTCTCTCACAAAGCTATTGTATGGCTGTAGAAGGCTTAATAAGTCCCATCGACCATATTTATGGTGCATTTTGGTCCCTTTATGAGTTTGACACCACATTATGTCCTTGTATGGGAAAGAGAAGGCGTTCTGCTAAATACCTGATTTGTGCTCCACAGATACAAGAAATCATTGTTTGAGTGGCATGAGTGCAAGTACAGTAAATGATGACAGAATTTCCACTTAAATGCTTCTTAAGTATTAGAATTTCTTGTGACATTGTAGACTGGAGCAATGGCTGCTAAAAAATTCAGATGTTCTATTCCATTTTAAAATATATTATTATTCACATAGAAAATGGTTATTTTAAATTATAACTACATTTCGCCATATTGCAGTTTTTACTGTATAATAAAAACAGCCTTGGTGAGCAGAAGCTTACAAAAATAATGTCTTATCGACTTAAATGCACTGACTGTAAGCTGCATATAACACTACTGGTGATGGAGAGAGTATATGTGAAGGTCAGACAAAGAGAGAGAATGAGGCTCTTAAAGCTGGATTAAAGTCTGCCATCCTCTAATTAAGATGAAGCAATTAATGAATGTGAATAGTCTTTCCTGACACTAGTGTGGTATATGTGCAAATTGAAATGTACCGGACATGTTTGTTGTTTTTGGGCACTGGTGCAGTGCTGTCAGGGCTTGGGGTGGAGGGGAGTGCTAGAAACAACAATGCAGACCACAGTAGGAGGCTGTAGTCTACTTCCTGTGCAGTGCACACTGGGAAGTATCAAATGCACAGACACAGCTATCCTAAACAAAACAACACTCTCTATAATTCTTAAACATCTGTGACTGACAGCTGTGCTGTAGCATGCAGTCTGAGTAAAAATAGCTTACCTCAAAATGACCTGTGTGCAAATCTGGCCATGTTGTGTTTTCATATGAGGTAGAGACATCCTAATTTGCACCTAGTAAAGAGCTTTCTCGCTTTCACTCACTCTTTCTCTTAGCTCTAAAATCTCCTGCACTGAATGCCCTAAATAGTTGACGCACTGCCTCTGGAGAACTGGGACATAATTCATTTGGGTCAGTGTGGCTCTCACATCCCCTTCTCAAACATCTGAACAAAAGCAGGCAGAAACACGAGCAGGCAGGGAGTCAGATTTAGGAAGAAAGAACAAGAGAAAAAGAGTGGATTTGCAGTTGGCTGAAGAGAAAGAGAGAGAGAGAGAGAGAGCAACAGGGTTTCCACAGCTGTGTTTCAAAACCCAGTGAGGTACTCTAAAGCTTACTGCTTAAACAGGCATAAGAGACACAGCTGACTTCTGTGGTTGCATCTCAATTGAGTGATTGATTCGGAATGAATAAATATGCGTAAGGCATACATTTTTAATAAAGTAGTAGAAAAAATGTTAATACATTTTTGAATTTATCACTGTATAAATGGCAGAAACAGGCTTTCAGTGTTCATTTATTATATATCTTGCATTCATTTAAAAGGCTACAAATAAAAATACAGTATTTTGAAATAATATTTACAATAATTGTTTTCTATTCATACATATTTCAAACAATACATTTTGGTGACTGCAAAACTAAATTTTCATTACTTCTGAATTTTCGAATTATTTTTTAATATTGTAAAAGTTTCATCAATAGCTAAACTAATTTCCTTCAAAACAAAAATAATACTGACCACAAAAGTAGAAAACAGTGCTTTATTTGTACTATAGTATCATATATGTGATTATTTTTATTTTAATATAATTTATTTATGTATAATATGTAATATTTGTTCACTCAGCGCACCACAAGGCATTATAGAATTGTCTTCGCCACAAAAGTTACATGCAATGCTGTTTTAGAGTTTGTGCAAAATGAGTTGACTTAGATGGTAGCATAAATTGCGTACTTTTAGGAAACACTGACCTGCCATGAAAATGATACCTACAGAGGTAGCTTACTAGGTTTTGAAACACACCTTGGTTGTGTGCTATTAAAGAGCACATATAAAAAGGACAAATTCCTCCAAACTCTTCCGCAGTGTATCCCTAAAAGGAGGTTCTATAGACAGGAGGTCAGGTGAGCTCTGAGGGAAGGTGAGAAACCAGCTCTGAATGCACCCAGAGATGAACTAACATGCATCTATTTTTCATCCTCTGACCCTTTTGTGATTCAGAATATCCTTCACAGCCCTTTCGCTCTCTCTCTCTTTCTCTTCATCCAGCATTCACGGAGTTGTAACCTGAGCCATCCATTTACCCTGCCAGGGGCCACAGCTCTCTCTCTCTCTCATTGTGTGTTTCTAAGTGTATGTGAACACTGAATGATAACGTGAGCACTTGTGTGTAGAAGTGGACCCTGACATCACTTCACGCAGGACTTCAAGGCAACCCGGAAAGCATTCAAACTATTATTAATATGGACAAGATTAGCATTTTTATTTCTACATGCACATTAATAATAGAGATGAGCATTACATCTCTGGCACTACATCATTCAGTACCTAGAGCATGTATGCCACTTACCAAAACATGTAAGTCAGCAGGTAAAACATATTTGTAATTCATAAAACGCTAACACCCAGACCAGGGTGGTGTGGACAAACGCAGAGACAGAGAGGCTGAGGTACATCTTTCTGAGAGCTAGCGGTCTTCTTTCCTCAGCAAACACTAAAACTCTGAAATCTGATTACGCATGGAGGATGAAACAGATGAGAAATGAGAGACGCCTCCACTAGCTTCTGCTAGACAGATGTCTGTGTCTGTGTGTGTTTGTGTACACGTTCGTTTTCCAACCCCCAATTGTGCAAAATGAAGCAAAAGTGTTAGACTTTTTCCAGCATATGTTGTGGGCTTCTTAATTTGCTTAACTATTGTGTCTCCAGCGGCCAACCAGCTCCATGAGAGCCTTCCCAGTTAAAAAATAAATATATCTTAAGAACATTTGCTGTTAATGTTAAAAAAACGTTATTTGTGAAAGTTCCCAGAATGCTCAAAACTGTTTAAAAGACATTTTTAAAGGTTATTCTAACATTAGAGAAGTGAATGTTTTCTAAACCATATGAAACAAGTAGCAAGTAGTAAAATAAGAATTATAAAAATGTGCCATGAAGTTATTAGAACATTCCTTGTTAACTAGGATGCTGGTTGACCAACATTTTTTTGGACCGGCATGAAAGTTTATGTTGGTCTAGACTTTTTCACACTCAGCAAATCTCTCTAATCATGAAATGATCTTGGGCACTCATAGCCGTAAGTGGCTAATTCAGTGCAGATTGTATTACAATAGCATTAGCGCCATAATATGTGTTGATTGTGCATGTACGTGCACTAGAGCACATAAAGAGAGAGAAAGAGTAAGAGCGTGTGTATAAAGAAAGCTGGTGTCCGCTACAAGATGAAAGCCCATTGACGTTTTAAAGCAGCTTCGACCTCTGCCTGCATCTGGCTGTCAATCACAGTTACCCACAGTCCCCTGAGGCAGTTTTGCCCGGCCCCAGGAAAAAAAAAAAAAGACAGTGAAAGAGAGAGAGAAAGAAAGAAAGAAACATCAGGAACACAATGGGGAGGGAGCTCCAGGCCAGCCCAGTGAAGCCACCAACACCTTAGGGCTGCATAATCATCTGCTACTCAGCAACTCTGCTGGCCTCCAACACACATTCACTGTGCACTACAGTTCCCACAATCCTCTGCCCTAAGGCCCAAATATACAGGATGTCAGTCAAAGTGTTGAGTACTTAGGGTGCTCTTTGAGATACGACAATCCAATAGCTGCACTCGTCTCTTCACCTCTCTTGTGTTTGTACAGGCTACTAATCGAAACCCTGATGTACAGCATATTGACGGAGAAAGATAATGATTAGTGTTAGTGATAGACATCTCGGACACCTTACTGACCTATACAGCTATACAACTCCTGTCTTTATTGTCAAATATAACGTCACTTTTCATGATTTTTGAGATCTGTATTGCCAAATAGCAAACAACTACAAATAGTTCATATATGTGACCCTGGACCACAAAACCAGTCATAAGGTAAGATTTTACAAAACTGAAATGTATACATCATATGCAAGTGCAATAAATAAGCTTTCTATTGATATGTGGTTTGTTAGGATAGGACAATATTTGGTCGAGATACATCTATTTGAAAATCTGGAATCGGAGGGTGCAAAAAAATCTAAATACTGAGCAAATCACCTTTAAAGTT
>JAUMHI010000055.1:12106674-12134108 GCA_032359435.1 Enteromius unitaeniatus
GTTGTCCAAATGAATATCTTATCAATGCATTTTACTAATCAAAAATGACATTTTGATATGTTTACAGTAGGAATTTTGGAACATGATCTTTACTTAATTTCCTAATGATTTTTGGCATTTAAAAAATCTAGAATTTTGACCCATGCAATGTATTTTTGGATATTGCTACAAATAAACCCCAGCGACTTAAGACTGTTTTTTTTGGTCCAGGGTCACATATTATATAATATTTATTTAGATGTATTTATTTATTGGATTTGAGAAAAGTCTATAGTGTGATAAATTTACTCACACAATCGTATTGCTTCAGCAGACTTGGAATATAGTGCATGAGTCATATGGACCAACATAATATTCCTATGATGCTCAAAAACGTCAGTCCCTGGACTGCCAGGATGCCAAACATCCTCACAGAAGCAAAAACGTAGCATGCGGATTAGTGAAGGTCTTTACCTTTTGAAGGTCTGAAATTTTTCCACATTGAAAAAAAAAAAACTCACATTGAATTGATCGCGTTTACACACTACCTCCGGATTTTTTGAAAACAACATGAAAAAACGTTTTGTGTTTTCACATCCATAGCAAGTATTCTGATGAATGAATGACGAATACAGAAAAAACTACTGGGAAAAAAAACCTGTTCCTTTAATGGTTCCCAATGTAGATTGAATTGACAGGGCACAGTATAGAGTTCAGATAGATATTTTTATTGGGCAGAGCTAGTGTAGGGTCTAGCAATTAGAGGAGTAGACATAAGGCATAATGTAGTCAGTCTCAGACAGTACAAACAAGATTAATTTCCAGGTGGGCGCAGTGCAAGGCACACACACATACACACACTCAGGTCCAGCAGCAAAAAAGCACGTTCAGTGGTAAAAACATATTTGAGAAGTGTCAGTCAGTGAAAAGACTCTGTATTCTGTGTGATACTAATGAAACACACACGAACACACAAACTAAATCTGATCTGGACAGACATACAAAGTCCTCCATTGAATACACTTGCTCTGGGAGCTCTAAACATCATGGTGGCAACACGGGAGGTATGCTTGAATAAAGTTTTTCGGACTCAGTTTAAGTTCTTCATGCATATTACTAATTACTATGATCTTACATTTTGCCATTTTCTTTCTTCGATAATAATGGATGTGTGACATAATACACAATACTTCATCACAAATAACTAATAGCTAACTAAGCAGTTTTGTCTGTGATTCTTTCCATATTTTGATATGTAACAATTACTTTTCACCATCAAATCAATTTCATGTTTCTAAAAACAAGTTCATTTGCATCACATTGTGGAGGTTAAACGGCATGTAAACGACACTTCAGGTTGATTTAATGCAATGCATTCCATGGTCTTACCTGAACTGAATTAGAATCTATAGCAAAGTATAGAGCGCAGATGACATGATTATGGCGATAAAAACAGAACAAAGAGAAAAAAAGAGAGACAGATGGATGACAGGGGAAATGACAATGTGTGTGTGTTTAAAAGAAAGGTGATCTTCATGTGGAGTGAGGGAATAGGGCGGGAGCTAAGAGAAGGGGTAAAAAGAGGCACATCTGTGCTTAACTTGCTCCAGGGCAAGTCTGTTCCCTCTGACACCTTCTAAACACACACACACTCGTGTTCACACACTTCCAATGTTATGAGTTTCAGTGATGGGGGCACTTTCTTTTACAATAAACTATAATTAGTGAACAACGAGTGTTTAACGGTTACAAAATCTCTTCCTTTCTCTATTTCATTCTTATTTTTAAGACTCACACCACATATATTCATGGTGCACTTAAAAAACACTAAACTATGTAATACGTAAAGTATAATATTTGTTTCTAAGAAAATATAATGAAATAGGGGAACCCAGGCCTGCCGGTAAACTAAATTAGCATCTAATGCAAATGAGTGGGGTGCTTAATGGTGGAACAGGTGCAGTCAGGGCCCCTAAATGAGATAAATGAATAAAACATCCCTGGGCACGCCTGTGAAAGCTGACACAAAGTCAATGGCATGAATTATTCAGCAGCCAGTCGAGGCTGTGCGCTGCTGACCTCTCACCACAGGAAGTGCATCCCAAACACAACAAACCACAACAATGGACTTCAGACACGGGGGTTCCCTCTGAGCAGCGCGCACGCAAATACACACACCCACTGAGCGCTACACAATGCTAAATATAGATCTATGAAATCTTGATTGGCCTGACCATATGGATGGGAGAAACCAATATAAAATGGGTTGAATGCAAAATATCATGTTCTTAATCCGATTTTATTTTTTTCAAGGAAAATATCTAATTAAGGTAATATTTACTTTAGAGCACAAATTGTGGGTGTGAACCTCACTCAATTTTGATAGATTTTTTGCTTAAAGAAAGAAAACAAGCATTATTTTAATAAATACAATATTAATAAAAATAAAACAAACTTGATGTAATTTGAAAAAAAAAAAATGTTAATCTTTTATTAAAAGTTTTTTGTTACATGATAAAGAAAGGTATTTGTCTTCAGTAACAAGACAAACATTCAGAGATGATGTTCACATACTTTCAAGTTCACTGATCACTTGTTGGAGTGTGTGTGTCTTCGTGTGTTTGTGTGTGCTAACAGAACTAATAGGATTACGTCGATGTCCCTGCATGAGCACATCAAGTGAAGAGAGGAAGAGAGGGGAAGTTTTCCCAGCATGCCCTTTGCGGGAAAATCTGAGGCTGCTTACAGTAGGCTGAGAAAAACATCAGGTTTAACATTAATCAGTCGTATATGCGAGCTTGCATTTAAAAAATGCAGTGATTGTTTGGGAGAGTAGAGTGCATCTGTTGCTGCAGAACTAGACAGGAAGCCGCCCTGAAGCTGCGGTGACATCACCTTCCCCGGGAGGAGTACTTCCTGTCTGACATTCCTCAATCAACACACACACACTCGTGAGGAAATGGCATACATCAACAATACCCTCCGTATAAACACACACAAACACACGGTCTCACCCGCACACAAGCCTCTTAAAACAACACCAGGCTAATCTGTGTCACCAGTAGTGTGTGAAAATGAGGCAGTTTGGTTATTTTTCTTGGAGTGAAAACAAATTTTTCTCTTTGTTTTACTCTTACACACTCTTTCTCATCAGTAAGTGTTGTCAGTAGCATGGAGTGGCTAATCAGTCATCCTGTGGGTCAGATCTCTGTCTAAAGCGTGTGAAGTGGATCAGTGATCTGGCTGATCCGTGGCTCTTATCTGTAAGAGCAGAGGAGGAGACTGACTGCCAGGGTTTCCAGCACTAGCCTGAAGGGCTGATCAGCCTTTCCAGAGATCACAACCTTATGCCCTTTGTGTGAACAACAGGCTGGACAAGCAGAGAGATAGAAGAGCATGGAGTAAAGCAGAGAGAACAGCTGTGTGTTTGCATCTTTCTGACCTGTGAATTTTGGGACTACATTATCAATCATTGCAAATGTAATTTATGCAAAAAAACAGAATTTGCAAACAGAGCAGAAATTTCATCTAATGAGCACAGATATGTTAGCCTGGGCCCGCCGCTGTTTTAGAGAATTTCCGTTCCCAAAAAAGTGGGAACCAATGCGTGGGAACCAATTATTATAAATAATTAATTAAATTAATTTAACAGTTGATACCTGGATAAATGTGTGTGTGTGTGAGAGAGAGAGAGAGAGAGAGAGAGAGAGTAATCGAGAAGCAAAGCGGGTGCTCAGTACAGAGAGAGTAAAGACAGAATGGTAAAGTTGTCAGAAGAGGACAGCACACACAGGGCCACACACACAGGCACGGGCGACTGGAGAGGAGTGCATGCTCTTCTTTGGGAATCATCCAGGCGGATGATGGGATTGTTGACAGTGAGCTGCATATCTTTAACCCTGTATTAACTCAGAACAGCAGAGCTTGGCCTTTTATTATTCCTGCACCGTTTGGGCTTAAGTAGGCCACACATACAAACCTATACACATAGACTCACAAACAGAAGCGCACACACACACACTCTCTCTCTCTCCAAGAAGAGACATTGTCACTGCATAGGAGCACATCACCTTTCAGCAGCTGTGACAGCCCAGCCCGGAGAGTCACGCACACTTTTTAAAGGCCAACACACACATTTTCCTGCACTCACGCTTCCTGTGTATCTCTTTCAGAGCGAAAGACTCACCAGTTAAATTTTCAGAGAGAAGAAACATGTTTACCGCAAATGCTTTCTTTCACTGTATTACTGTCACACAGATGCTCACGCTGAGCTCTCCACAGTCTCTCAGTCTTAATTGCCACACAATAGGCCTACAGACCGGACAGGATTACGTTAACAATGGGAGCCCCAGCCTGTGAGGATCACTCTCTGGCCACAGATTCAGAGAGCAGCTCTGTGAAATAGAGCCCGCTAATCCACTAATGCAAACATACTGCTAGAGTATAACACTGCTCACTGTCACTGTCTCTTTCCCAACCAATCCAGTCTTGAGGTGAGACCCTAGAAAAAAAGGTTTATTTTTAAAACCTATTTATTTCACACTAAGTATAGTTTAAATCGATTAACATATTTACTGACAGATAACTCGACACCTACTAATATAAAAATTTGAATTAAACTTTATTTGGAGTAAGACTACCTACAGTACACTTGCAATAGTTCAACTTTAGCACAATAAAATATACTTAGTATGACTTCATCACTACTTTCGCACAAGTACAAGTACAAATCAAGTACAAAATTAGTTAGCAGACTTTAGGTACATCGGTTTAGTATACTAAAAGTCCAATTGCATGGCATTTTATAATAAATAAATATGAAAACGTATTTGAAGTATACTTAGCATGAAATAAACGTAATTCAAATACATTTAAATATTAGGTGATAGATAGATGTTCTTTTGAAACCAAACAAAGCAAAACTTAAGCAAAAATCTAAACTATGTTTGTACTAAATTCAGCTTTGCCAACACAGGAATAAATTACATTTTACAATATATTACAATGGAAACTAAATGGAAAATTCTAATAATATTTTATATTTTCATGCTTTACTGTAATTTTAAACAAATAAAAGCAGCTTTGGTGAGCACAATAGACTTTTACAAAATCTTAACAATCCCAACCGTTTAGCGTAAATAATCAATTTGTTTTTTAAACAAACTGCATATGAGAAATAAATTGGCAGCTTTCCATAATGAACCTAAGGGCCTGTTCACACGGAACCCATTATTTAGTCTATCTGGGCTATTAAATAGATGCTTTTCAGCATCTAAATCTACAAGCACTATTAGCAAGGCGCTACAGTATATCACTTTAAAAGTAGTTTACGTTTAAGAAATATGCTCTATTGCATTCTCATGCTGTTTTTGAATAAAACAGCCCATCCTGTGTGAGCGGCCCCTAGCAGAGCAGGAGCAGAAATGATTCTGTAAAAGCCCCCTGTGAAACATTACTTCCTGTTCTGCTTTCATGAGAGCCGAAGGTCTTCTTCTAGAAGGTCAAATCCAGCCAGCAATATAGTTGCGAGCCAAAGCCCTCCATTAAACATTCAGAGAAAGGGCACATCAACCCTTTCCGTGGCGTTTTCCATCCTTCGCTGTGTTATTCCTTCATGAAGTGGATATCCAGATGTTGAAGATTACATCACATATAAAGCCTTCCAGAGGGGTCAAGGCTCACGACCGAGCGCAAAACCACAGAACTCCCATGGTTAGCGCGGGAAATCTGAACTTTCTGCATTCCAAAATCACTATCGGTGTTTAAGAGTTTCCATGGTGAGGAAGGCATCAACTGCGATGTTCCCAGGGAGATAGAACGACACCTTTCCCCATTACTGTACGGCTTATTGAGCTTCAATTACTCCTAACACACACAATGATAAGAGAGAAAGAGATCGAGAGAAAGAATAAGCGAGAGAGAGAGCTTCTAAGGGATGTGAAAGAGATGAAACAGGAGGCAGTGAAAAGGGCTGCTATTAGATGTCACTGGCCTTTTGTGCCCGTGTCAATGAGAGCAGATTAAAGTATTTGAAATAATCTTACTGGGGCATTAACAGAGCTCAGAAGGTAAAAGAGGAGAAGAAAAGGCAAAGACGAGGAGTCACTCACGACACACATACATTTACACATGAAATGAGATTAGATACAGCCATCCAACGTAAACTAAACACTCCCTCTGAGAAGAAAGCTAGGCAGTTTTAATTTCACGTGAGTAATTCAATTTACCCCAATCAGTTTTCAAAAGCTTCCCAATGAGGCCAAAAACTCCAACCCCGTCCCGTGAGCACACGTCTCGCACCGCTGCAAGTAAGATTTGTTCTTTTAACAATCTAATAAGGCATTGTTAGTTGGCTTTATTTCCCTGACATTCCTCTGGTTTCGCTGAAGTGGCCTGTTGTGCCGTCTTATGAGAGGAACCTAATTAGGAAATCACTTTCATTACTCTTCCAGAGGAATTAGCGCTAGCCTTGCTAATTACTGCTGTAAAACCTAATCAGCTCTTTGAAACAAGACCACACTAATGAGCTCTTATTTATTCAGCTAAATAACTTCAAGGGAAGGAAGATACTCAAAATCATATTTTTGATGAATTTTGGAGCACGCGCTCGTCTGTGCTTGCCGTAATTGATTCTGTTCCATCTTGCGCCTTGTTTGTTGGGAACCCCAGAATGTGAATGCGGCCAAGAAAATATTGAGAGTTCCAATAAACTCTTCGCCCCTCCTCTCGTTTCAAATGACCTATTTTTCCGGCTTTGAGAGACACGTGACTAATAGGAAACTGTTACTAATTCCTTTTTTATTCGCAGACAATTAGCGATGCCCTAGCACATGAGCTTAAAGGGCTCTGCGGTGACCTCGAGCACAGCTGCAAGACTTCAGCCAGACCTGAGACACAACCGTTCAGACCACAAACAGCTACAACAGGAAGATTTGAGGCAGGCAAACTTTATGTAGGGAAACAATCAAGAAGAGTAAGTGATGGGCAGTGTGTTTGTGTGAGCCGTGCGTTGGGTGGAGGTGATGCCACGTGGCATCGAGGGGCTGCAGCTGTCTTTGAAAGCTGTGAAGCGTTCTAGCCCAGTGGAGCAGAAACGGGCCAGCCGCACAGATACAGCAGCCAGGTAGAAGCTTCTCTTACTCTGTTACAAACACACACACACACACACACACACTACAGTACAGCTGTGTTCATCTGATAGCACAGGCCACTGACTTATTAACACACAGATGAGAGCACACCTTTGACACTTAACCGCACTTTAATCTGCAGAAATCCATGCTTAGTTTGCTCGCACTGCAGCGCGATCGAGTCAGAAACGAAACTGTCTCACCCTCAATAATAACGTGACATGGTGGTATGATCTTTTAAACAAAAAGCAGTAGGAGACGCGCTTCGCTGCACACGCCGCTGCCTCCAGAAGTCTTGCACATCTTCACTGCTGATTATTCATACATGCACACTTCAGAGCACATTACAAACTCAACAACCCCGACAGGGCCTCAAAACAGCCTAGCCCGATCACTAAACAATTACTGTTTTGCAAACAAATGGCTTCTGGTCCCAGGAAGGCTTTTTTATGCTTGTTGTTAAGCTTTTTTTTCACTGATGGTTAATTGTTTGAACTGCCGTCTTTGATTTGCAGCATGTTGTATTGAGCGATGGAGAGTATATAGTGACACAGACACAGCCACAGAGTGCGTTCACAAAGCCATCATAGAGCAGCTTGTAATTTTGATTTGTTTGAAAGTGAATTGAGTTTATGAAGTACATTATCTCTGAAGTGATGCTAATACTGTATTAAACAAAGGCTCTTATTTAAATTGATATGCATTTAAAACAGGTTGTATACCAATCCAAAGTTTGGGGTCAGTCATTTTTATGTTTCCATTTTTATTCAAAATAATTAAATATCATTTAAAATAGAATTTTTATTTGAATATTTTTCCATTAAATTAATTCTGGGCTGATATTGCAGCAGTTTTTAGTGTCAAACGAAAATCATTGTAAATAAATGATTTTAATATATTTTACAGAAAATCATATTTTTTTAGGCTTCTTTAAAAAAATAGTAATAAATAAATAAATGAACTGCATTTAAACTCTTAAAAATAAAAGTGCTTCACAATGGCATAGAAGAAACTTTTTTCCATAAAGAACATCTCAAAAGAGGTTCTTCAGATTACAAAAAGCTAAGAAAGATATGGTTCTGTAAAGAACCTTTGACCAAATATATTTGTTGAACCAAAAAAGGCATTGCTGTGAAAAACCTTTTAAGCACCTTTATTTTTAAGAGTGTACTGTACTTCAAATATAAATCTCTTGTAAGATTATTAATGTCTTTACTGACAACTTTGATCAATTGAATGCCTTCTTTCTAAACAAAAGTATTAAATAATGTCTTTAAAGAAAAAAAGTCTTACTGACCCCAATCTTCGGAACAATAGTGTATGTTATACACTATACTGGTAGTGTATAAAGATTTATTTTCGTCTTCACTTTGGGCTTTAGTTGTTTTAGGAAAGTGGAGTGTGGAAGGGGCCCTATGCAGAAATGTTCCTGTATGAAAAGTAAATATGTAAACTATCCTGACGAGCTCTGCTATCGTTCATAACACACTACATTTCAATAACGGCACTTTCAACACTTCCACTGGACTTCCTGTCTAGCAAGGCATGTAATGGTCAAATATGTTGAAACGCACATACAAACATTTGATATCCAGCTCTTACCTGTCAATGATGACCGGGTCGGAGGGCGTCTCGTTACGATTGCCACAACTTTTTTTGTCACAGCAGCGGCTAAAAGAGATGGAGGGAGAGAAAGAGAGGAAGACAGCAGTTAACCTGGGTGTTACTGCACATATGTCAGCACTGACCTCAAACACAGTGGAGAAGGAAGAGGTAGCAATTATAAAGCAGTCTTTCTTTTGCACCTCCAAGGCAGACATTCACTCCTGCTGTACACACAGCACACAATATGCTGCCTCTCGGCCTGTGTATTAGTAATTACTGCTAACAGACTGCTCGACTGAGGGATGGTTACTGAAGGATTAGAAGTGTGGCTGATAACAGGGCAGTTATCAAATGATGGAAAGAGAAGACGAGGCCAGAGAGCAGGAAAAGAAAGGATACAGAGGTGAAAGTAAAGAGGGCACTTACAGGGGACTATTTTAGCATACATTCTGGAAGGATTTCATGTCAGACAGAAGGATGTGTTTTTTTAAGGTGTTACAATTGTGTTCCAAAAAGAAATTTAAATACACATAATATTGACAAAAGTATTGGAATACCCTCTTCTTACTGAACTTTAGACATTTCCATGAGTACAAATCGTATTATGTAAGCATATAATGATATTTTAGGGAATTGTGGGCTTCTAATTTTAAACCAATAGTTTGGACAGGGGCATCCCAATACGTTTGTATTATGTAGTGTATTTAAGATGTAATATTTCTATAAATCAATTATTTTTAATTATATGTAAAAAAAATTATAAAATATAAAAAAAAGAAAAAAATCACTATAATATTTATATACATATATTAAATAAATATTATATATATATATATATATATGTAATGGATGTTATTATATAGAATTGTATATATAACATTTATGAACTTTATATATACTGCTTCTAATTGTTATTTATTTTTATAACTAGTGAAAACAGAAAAACCTAGGCACACCTAGGCTCCACATAAAAATGAAAGTTACTAAAATTATAATGGTTTTGACGCGCAACCTATTATCATCCCCTACATATTAAATAAAATTAAGCAAATTGTGATTATGGTTTAATATGTTAGTGAAACAGCCCTCTCACATCACAATATACACCAAATTTATTGCAAAAACCTTCTTGCTCTCTATTTTATCTCATAGGTTACCCTGCATGAGACAGCAGAGGAGAACAAGATGGATACTAGAGCCTGAGCAAGTGAAAGAAGACAGGAGGGATGGAAAGGAGGTGTATACATGATGTCTTAGGTGGATGGAGGTTGGCGGTAAACAGCAGGTGGGGCGGCGGGTTCAGGTTTCCCAGCACAGATGGCAGAGGGGCTCAATTGAGAGAGAGTATAGGGCTTGAGGCATCATGTGATAGGAGCAGAACCGATCTGTATGTGAGAGGGCTCCTTTAGACCTGATGAACTTGATAACATGGATTGAGCTTGACCCCTCATTCATGTCTAAGCGCCCTCGTTAGTTTGGACACACTGCGGTCGGGCTTGTGTCTCAGTTTACTCTTGCTGTCGTATTTTTACCTTCCTCTGCTCTCATTTCCTCTCACTCCTCTGAGAGCAGTCAAGTCTTTAGCAATGTTCTCTCAGAACTGGGTCACACAGGAGCAAAGCTTTCTGGGATGCGAGGGGTGGGCACAGATGGATTTGACACTCCGATAACCCAATAGTCAGCCGGGGCCCATTGGGAACCGCAAGACGGCCGCCCACCACCACCCATGAACCTCCGAGCACCCCCCCACCAATCAACGCTACGCTAATGACTCAGTGCTTGCTCTGGCTTCATTCGGGGGGATTTTTCGCTCATTCCGGGCTCGTTCTGCTCCATCCCAGCGGACCTGCAGTGAAACCGTAATCTTTAATCTCAAGAGTTTCCTCCTGCTGCAGCATTTGAAGAAATTAAATCCAAATTGCTGCACGTAATTACCAGGATGTGGCCCGCGCTGATGCCATTATAGCTGAACTGCTTTTACAGACAGCAACTATAAAATAGCCCCCAAAACCAAACAAAACAGCATTTCTCCAACTGTGACCACCCAGCCTTTAATAATCTGGCCAAGTTTGTGATGTTTCATCTGCACCATACAAACCAAACAAAACCTCATCAATCAGTGCATATGAGGATGTGGAACTCCATCATAAAGAGCCCAGAGTTGCGTTTGAGCGATTGGTTCTAGCCTTGCCTCTGAGCGAGTTGTTTGGGAGAATGCGTCTCTGTCTCATGCTCGCAGGCCCATGCGGCACCATATGGCTAATGGCAAGGCGTACAGCAATTAACAGCCCTGATTAATGGAGAGCAGTCTAATTGCAGACTGGTAATTGTGCCTTTCTCTCAGCACAGGCTCTGCGCCGAAACAACTTACACAGAAGAAGAAGGGGAAAAGGAGGAAAATAGCAACGTGAATGGGTTGTTTACTTATTTGAAATAGATCCTTTTCATTTTCGCCTGCTTTTGGAAAGCTCTTTGGTATGAAACAGAGTACAGACATTTGCATTTGCGGGACCTTTAGGGTACCGGTAGTGATATGTACTTCAGATGTGATCTTTGTAATCCTACAGTGGCAGATCAAAGCTGACGTGGTGAGCCTTTGTAGACACGTATGGTACTAAGTGTTTGTGTCAATACACATCTTTAAATCAGCTACTATTCTGAAGGAGCGATAACAGAAGGCTGCACGTGTGTGTGCGTGTAAGAAAGGTAGTGAGGGGGAGCGAAAGATTGAAAGAGGAAGAGGAGAGAGCCTTGGCTCGCCTGCACATATTTCATTGTCAAAACTCAAAGCAAGCTGCATTCATTAGCTGTGGAATAACAAGAGGATTCTTATTGAGTAATGAGTTTTTCCTTGTCCTAATTAACCAAGCATGAGTGGTATATTTTTAGTAGAAAACTGTTCAAATGCTCTCCACTTCAACCAAAAATAGATGAGGACTCATCTCCACAACCCAGTTTTAAGTGCAAGGAATTTATCTTTTGATTTTAATTAAAGGTGCGTGGCTTTCTCTCGCTCTT
This sequence comes from Enteromius unitaeniatus, assembly GCA_032359435.1. Lineage (NCBI taxonomy): Eukaryota > Metazoa > Chordata > Actinopteri > Cypriniformes > Cyprinidae > Enteromius > Enteromius unitaeniatus. The sequence goes on from JAUMHI010000055.1 coordinate 12,118,407, forward strand.
TCTTTTTCTTGCGGAGCAGGAAGTGGATGACCTGGATAGAGATTCAAGAAGGGAGAGAGACAGGGGTTGCTCTGAACTTAAGGTCCGTATTCGTTAATTTTTCATCTCGTGAAGCTCCATTGCTTACGCTGTTGTTACAAACAGGGATGCGTAAAATTCAGAATTGGCTCCCTTTCAAATCAATAATGTGAATTTAATAGGATGTTAAATATGCATATCTTTAAATAAATGAATATTGGCTGTTTTATAAGTCAGATTATCTGCCTTAATATGCTATTTGAGGACAAAGCTATGGATAATCAATTCTGCCTAGCATTTGTATTTTCTTTTCAGCAGAAGAAAATAAGTCATACAGTTTCGAAACAATACAACTTTTTCATGCAATAGAGCAGACTATTGCTTTAACGTCTAGTACATCATCCATCCAAATATTCATCTGTCTATCTCTGTAAATCTAAATACACTTTCCTCAAAATTCTTGAATTGACGGACTTCAATTGGTTATTCAAATTGCAATTCTGCATCAGTATTGCTCAGTTCAAATACAGGAATTACAATTGACGCACAAAATGATCTGTACAGAAGTGTATTTCTCTGCTTGCCTTTTGTGTGTGTGTGTATTTATGTCATCAAGAAATAAAATAAGCACCACCAATCACTGAAACATCAGCCTCCAAAAATAGAAATGCTGTCTGGCATCTTTTTTGGACAAAGCCAAGCTTTGATTTCTAAGGCTGAGGCAGAGTCTGGGAAAAGAACGCCTTTAACTCTGATAGGAAACAGGCTGGCGTGAGTTTATCAGGATCTCATTTGGACTAGTGAAAAATGATCTGGGAGTGTCTTGTGTAATAGTGCATCGTAAGTCTAAACTTGAGTCTTGATATAAATGTACTGCATCCCTCTTAAATAGAAGTAAACTGTTTATACTGGTTTTGATGGACGTGTATGATAAATTAAAGAATAATTATCTGACCTTTCAGCAAATTTATAGTAATGTTAATCTATCCTCCCCCTTATGTCTAATTTTACAACAGGGCTTACACACAGCTGTGTGTGTGTGTGTGTGTGTGTGTGTGTGTGTGAGTGAGCAGAAGGCTCAGTCCTGTCACACTAACGCTGGATCCAGAGGTCTACAGTCTTGCCAAGACTAAAACGATGCCAAAGTAAAGCTCTCACAGTCAGCGGGCAGAGCTTAGTAGAGAAGGTTCAAGAGCTTGATTGTGTAATAGTGAAGGAGGGAGTGTGTGTACACAGTGTGTGTGTGTATGTGTGTGTGTTTCTCACCTGCACATGATCTCGTGCGTCAGCAGGACCCTGCACATCTCTGGGTTTTTGTCTTGCCCTTCATAGATAATTGCCTGATGAACAAGAGAAGGTGGAAAAATGTGGTTAGAGAAAATTGACAAACAACATTTTCTCCTTGTAGTGTAAACGCTCTGAGCATGCACAAATTTCCATGACTAACTCTCTGGGTGTTTAAACCCTATCATGAAGAGAATCGAATGTCTGTTTGCATCATTTCACTGAAACAGAAACATTATGACATCACATCACACAATGCAGCACTCATAGGCAGTTAATGTGACCCTCCTTCCATCTGGCAGAGGACTGCCGTTGAAAGATCTGATGCAGCAAGGGAATGATCAGGTCAGTTTTAGTTTCTGTTATCAGACTGTTGTGTACATTTGGTCCCATGTTTCTCATTCTACACATTGGGCTCTGAATTTCATAGATGTCTTTTCATTTCAGCCGATCAATCAATCAAAACTGCCCTATGCACCGTGGGAATGCTTGTACAGAGTCTCTGTGTGCAGGGTGGGCAGTCTATGACTGAGCCAGGCTCAAAGTGGGCAATTTAATGCCCACTTACCTGCTGCAATGGAAAACGATCCCTAACCACCTTTCTAAGAGCTTAAACTTGATGCATCACATTCGGTTATGTGAGAACCAATGGTGTTTGGTGTCAGGCAACACAGTTGCACATCTGTGATTCAATGATAAAGACTTAGATTTCTATGTGATTACATAAAACCACTGTTTAAATTATTTATTCTTATAATATTTTTTGTATCTATAGGGGAAAGAGCAGCATGCTCACTCAGCCTAACATCTCTACTTGTGTTCCAAATCTCAAATAGCCATACGGATTTAAAATGATGGCACGTCTAAGACATTGCTATCACTTGTAACTGATAACTGGAACTGAATTTATGTCTTTTGTTTCACATTTGACACAAACTACCATTGCTAGATCTTTATTTTAACAGAGCTGGCCAAAATTCACAATAATAATATGTTTGCGATTTCAAATGAATGTTCATGCAACTGTCATTTTTGACTAAAACGTCTGTCAAGACAATTTGATAGATAATGTAGATAGATGCCAGAATGGCCAGAATGCATTAGCTGTGCGATTTAATAGAATTCTAATTCAGAAAACTCTTCTTTCTGTCATTCCTGGGGGGGTGTGGCTAACTCAATTCCAATTCACTCCCTTCAATAAAAAAAAAGGCCTGAATTTTGCACAATCCTGCATTGTATGCTCTTGGCAACATTCAGCACCCTCATTTGTTGCTCGTTTGTTTAATTAAAAGCAGACATAGAGAATCAAAAGAAGTATGGGTAGTGTTTGTTGGACTGTGCAGATTACTGTCTTATTATGTCATAGCAGACCACCCTTGCCACAGTGCCCACCCTCCACCGGCATCCGAGGCTCACAAGCTGGTTAATAATACAGAAACACAAAACAGTATTGCTCAGCAAAGCACCCTTATTGCTACATGAGAAAAGACGCTCGTGAAGTGAAGAGAGATAAAGGGGGACAAACAGATAAAGTGCGTATAAAGTTAATTACAGGTCCCTCAAACGAAGTGTTATACTCCAGCTAGTGTGAAATAGCCCTCTAGGAAAGATGTGTGCGTGTGAGCTGCCATAAGCCCGCATCTGTGAGACTCTGTGCATGTGTATGCATTCACGCATGTATTTGTGCATTAGCATGTGTGTGTTTATGTGTGTGGCAAGCAGTTGGGCTGCCAGACTGGAGCATAGCGAGCCATCTGGCCCAGCTAACACTTCATCCAAAAACCTCAGCTTTGTTTCCATCCTCCAATTCCACACAAGATGTCCCCCACAGCCGTGAATCAGTGACTCTACTCAAAACATACACACACTGCAGACTATTAACTGGCTGCTCTCTGTCACACACACACACTGAAAGCCGTTCGCCATGAATCACTCCCTCTTTCTCACATATACATGCCACCCAAGGCAACCAAAAACACAGAAAAACAGCTGATGGTTCTAATGAGGAACTGTTTCCCATAATGCTTTTTCAATTACATGAAACACTTGTTTGAAAACAAATTTTATAAGTAAAGCGTCAGACACAGAAAAAAAAAACAGTTTATTCATATTTGATGTATTTTATTTCCTGTCATTGCTGAGACTTGAGGACATAGGTGATCGGGGACATTTGTTTGTGAGGTTTCACATTGTGGAAATGAGGGTCAAGGTCCTCTAAAAGCGCACAAGCATGCATCACTGTCTGAGCCTAGAGCCTCGACCCCGCAGGCTTTCTGAGAGGAAGCGGGAGGCAGAGAGAGCAGTTCAGGCCACACAAAGACGTCCTCTACACCACCACACATTCATTTCATATATAAGACCGGCTATTTATCACACAAAGCTGCAAACAGACTCGGAATAACTCCATGCTGAGAACAGTATATAAGTGCCTGGAAAAAGTCTGAAAACAGTTTGTCAATTTCTCCTCAGAGGCAAACACAACAATGGTCGTGCATCCTCTGGATTCGAGCTAGTGCAACACCAAGCATCTTTAGGTGGATGTTTTTTGTAGTCCCTGACGTCACGGCTGTTGTGCAAAGGTAAAATGCAGTATGTTGTATATGTAAAGAATCTTGGTCTCTTAAGCCAGGCCAAAAACATTATGTGGAGTTATATTTATTGTGAAATGTACTGTACAAATAAAGTTGAATCTTTTTTAAAAAAGTTGAAAATAATGATTAATTTTTTCATAGGTTTATACACATAAAAATACTCTTATTGTATGCAGAACATATATATATAGTGTAATAAATACAATATTAAGTAATTTAATAAAATGGTAAACCTAATTAAATAATTTCTATAGATAATCTAGTCAATAAAATAATAAATATAATATAAATATATAGACACATTAATATAAATATTACATTTTCCTAACAATATGTTGTTTTCAGTGTATATTTTTTCAGACAGTAAAATTTGGCCTTTTTATAATAATAATATTATCATGTTTCTTTTTTCAGACAGTAAAAACAAATTTTTTTATAATAAAACTAATAATAAAAAATGTCATAAATGTAAAGAAAATATGATACATTAGGTTTCACTGGCACTGAAAACACCTTTGTTTTTGACTGAGACCATGATCAGTCTGGTGTCAGGTGGGTTCGTTTCAGTTCAGAGTTTGACAAAACTTGAAAACGTTTGTAAAACCGATATCAAATAAATGTAAATTTAATCAGAAAATCTTTCATTTTTTATTGTAATAGTGTGCTTTGCCTTTGTGGAAATTTGTTTTAATTAAAAGCTAAAAAAGGACACTATTATATTAAAAAATACTCACCTTTTTATCACCAAGTTGCAACAAATACATCTTTACGAGTCCGTTGTATAGTACCTTTAAATGCTGTTTTTGCTGCAGATTTCCCATTTTCAGTGTAGATGAGTAGACTTAATCACCGGGATCTTTAGGCCCTCAAAGCTTGTGTGTGTAAATATTTGTAAATGAGTAGCATTAAGCCTTTATGTGGCCTGGCATAGAGCGGCCATTCACGTCCTATCTGACATCATCAGAGTCTCCAAACAGCTAGTGATTACAGGAAATATCTAATATAGGAGATTTGTGTCACTTTGTTGCATGTCGTATACTTTGGGGAAGTGTTTCTGGCATGTAAACACGACCTATTCCGTAATTAACAGGAAAAATACGTACACAGGCGGAAAGAATGTGCAAATGTTTTTAGGAATCTGCCCGAAGCTTAGCTCTAGAAAACACACACACAGCAACAGGGGAGCTACAGCTCAGAGTTACCAACCAGTTCCAGCCCAGCACTTTTCTGAACAAAGCTCTCCTTAAGGAGGGCCACGGAGCGCATGAAACATGCATGGCACGGTGCGCCGAGGTGTGTGTGAAGCTTTCATTAGGCCCTGATGCTGCTTTTAATGCATATTTTATATTGCACAAACTGCTCCTCAAATCTCGTTTGAGAGCCGCCAGTGCCGCCTTGAACTGACAGCCGCATCTGAGGCATGTAAACAATGCACTGTAAATACATGAAAACACATTTCCCTCTTTGTTACCATCACGCTAGCGTGTCAGCGCAGTGTGTGTGCGCATTAAGCCCGCGTACGCGATTCGCTTTTGTTCTGCGCCTCAGCTGTTGAGGGAAACAGTTGGATGGAAGGATAAAGAGCGAGAGAGAGAGTCTTTTACTGAATTGTCTTCATCAGATCTGTCACGAGCTCATGCGTTGATCACAGATACGGCCTGTCAGCTTGACACCCGCTCCATCTCTCCTCACCCGCGCCAACCGTTCCCACAGGCAAACCAGAGAAAGCGTATATGGGTTTATTGGGAGCGCGAGCACAAGACGACCGCTGAATATGTCAGTTTTATGCACTGAATGTGAACCGTTTTGATCCTCGCAGCTCTAGCACAAGTTGTTTAATTATCTCTGATAGCTGTGCGTATGCACAGAAGCTAACTGTGTGGTCAGGCGACTGGACTTTACCGCCTTGCTAAGTGCTAAAGGGAAGTGTGTGTTGAACAGCTCTATAAACCTGCTCATCAGCCCTCCCGCCTGACACTGCCAAAGCCAGCACATGCTGAGTGGAGAGGCGCTCTGTAGCCTCTCTGTACAGAGTTATGGGGCTTTAATGGGAAATCTTAAACACATTGCGAGCACTCCTCAGCATATGTAGGCTGACTGCTCACCGCAGAGTGGTTTTGGACCGGGTTTTCAGAAAGGCATTTAAAGACCAGCTACCAGTCTTTCATAACCTAAACCGTGTTTCACGCTGACATGGACGTGAAAAAAAACGCAGCAGTCAAATGACGGCGAGAGCAGAAAAATCTAAAGCGGAGCAAGATTTAAGGTCTTAACACAAAAAGGTATGTTCACGTTAACAATATCTTAGTTTTGTGTGTCCATTGTTCATTGTCAGTAATTTATTAACGTCACATTCATACCAACTTTCTTTTGGTCAATGAATCAAAACCATGTGACCAACTTGAGCATGTGGCAAAATCTGTATAACAAAAAATCTGGCTGACAGAATTTCGCACTCAAAAACTTGTTTAGCAACAGTAAATATACATTTCCCCTTAAAACAATTATTGTTTAAGAAAGGGATTCTGGGAAATGTAGTAGTTGTTGAAAGACCTGAGCAGCATTTACTATGATTTTTTTTTTTGTGATGCTACCTGTTAGCAAAAACAATAGACACAAAAAAATAGGGGCCAAAGTTTTACCTTTTGCTATACAGCAGCTTGTTAATACCCTTATATTTATACAATTTGCCCCTATTAGCTACATATTAATACATTAGAGAAGTAATAGTACCCTTAAGGTACTAATAGTGATAAAAAAAAAAAAGTACAAATATGTCCTTAAGGGTACCAGTGACAAGCTGTTATACCCCAAAAGGTACAATTCTGACCCTTTTTTCTGTGTGTACAAAAGGTGTACCTTTAGGGGCTTGTCACTGGTACCCTTAAAAAGTTAACTTTGTAGCACAACGTAACAATATGTACCCCTTGGGTACCACCATGAAAGGGTGCAGTTGTTCCTTTAACAGTGCTGCCACACTTTCAAGCTGCTGTACCCATAAAGGTACTGATTTTGCACATCTTTATATAACTACCGAAGTACTAAGCTTTACTATCTGATGCTAGCTAGCATGTTGACTCGGCTGCCAAACTCTCTTTCACACGCGCTCTCTCTCTCTTTCTCGCTCGCTCAGTGCCACCACATCATTAACAGGTATGGCAGGGCCGTTTGCCACAGAAATAGCCAGTAAATCAGCCAGTAATATATGTGCACGTGGGAGACAACCCTGGGGAGATAAACGGCTTTTTATTGAGACGCTCAGTGAAAGGCTGAGCCGAGGCCAGTCCCCCTGGCCACTGTATTTACCTCTGGGGTGTCAGAGAACAGTCTCTCTCCCTCAGCACAACGCTCCTGCCTTTCACCCACACACATAAATCTGTCCCGCTACACGCCGGCCAAACCGCTGAGCAGAGCGAGGGCAAGAACTAGCATCAGTAACAGCACCTACCTTCTCGCACATAAACATTCATGCAAAGGAAATTAGAAACCACAAACAAATCACACAAAGGGGAAACTGCGGAACTGTTCAGGGATCCAGGGATTTCGCAGTATGAATTTCTGAATGCTTTGGGTCCTGACAACAAGTATACGAGTCAAAATGTGGTATTTGCTTCTTTATAATTTTTTTTTTCATGTAATACTTGTGAAATAAATATTACATAATTTATAGTTTTAAAAATATGCACATACAAACATTCCGTAAAAGACTAAATGGTTGCATTCTTTCACAAATTAAAATAACTGTAAGATGAGTTTTAGCATTTGTCTCACTCTCCACATCTCAGTAAGCACACATACACACACATAACAAAGCAAAACAGTAGCAACAGGGTGGAACAATAGGATAAGCGTGCTGGCGTGTTTAAATCACATGATATACTAAGTGTTCAGAGCCTTAGCAGGTTGTCTGTCACAGCGCCTGCTAATTACCTCATATGCATACACACTTCATCCTGGCTGGGGTTACACCAATCCACAAATATTACTCGCCATACAAAACGACTACTATGAAAACAGCTCATAACAAACCCAATTATTTTAGTTATAAATCAAAATTGCTTTGCATATTTATTTGGTCACAAATGTACTTTATTTTTCATGAACTAAAATTTATTGTCACGCATCTTGACTCACAGCTGTAATCGCTGTTGAATACACTTCCCTAAAGTGTCTTCAAAACAACATTTAGACAGAGATCATGGGAGAGCAAACGAGTGGGAAAGAGAGAATGAGAGAGAGGCTGCTTTAGGGGGAAAAGGAAGAGCGCCACATATGAGATGTGAGGTCACTCTTGCTGCCCTGTGTTTTCTCATATGAGTTTTTCTCTGGGGTTAAAGCTCGCAACCTGCACAGTTAATATGACAAGCTCTTTATACGTGTGTGTTCATAACAAACATCTGTTCCCACAGCACATCTGAATATGCACGATCTGCAAGAGAGTCACTCAAAAACTTACGCCGTTTAAACGCTGAAAGGCACCACTGGATAATCCCCTGTGACAGACAATGAATACAACTGAATATCTCTTTCTTTCTTTCCCTCTTTAGCAATCAATCTCACTGTCACACGTATGCACATAAATACATGCATACGCTCAGTCATCTTAAATGATGTCCCAGAGAGAGTATGTCATATTTAGACACTAACCGATCCTCGTCCCCCTGAGGCACGCTAGAGTGTGTAACCCCAAACTCACCAGGGTGCACGGCACACACGCACACGTTCACTCTCGCTGCATATCACACACAGACTCCCACCAGCGAACTGTGGGGATTTTAGAATAACGTCCTACCTGTTTGGTCATGGAGTCAATCAGGCGTACATAAAAGTCCTGTTCTGTTCTGATGCCTGTGGAGAACAGAAGAGAAGTCCTCTTTAACTCACAACGCAATGCAGGTCATATGCACAAGCGTGGATCAGAAATGAATCCGGCAGGTATATATTTATCATTCACAATCACATGGCTTGAATACAACATAGATGCTTTCAATGTCTAGACAACCCAACATAGACTGCAGACAGTGTTAAAGGATTATGGGGGGGAAAAATGGCTTTGGAGCAAACTCAAACTTACAGACCCACATACATAAACTAAAAAGAAAAAAAAAAAGCTTTTACAAAGAAAACCTCACAAGAGCTTCTAAAATAGTCAAAAATCAAAAATAATCATTCCCAGAAACACATGTTTTTTCAGCAAAATATAAATCTACGTTCAAAACGTCTTAGAAAAAGATTGTGGATCGTTAATGACCGGCGGAACAAATTTTCCAACGCCTGGTTGTCATTTACCACATTAGTAGACAGAAAAGAGTGTACTTTCATTATGGCCAGGCCATTAGCTCCCATCAAAAATGAAGTGCACGTTTCTGGAAAACGCGTAACCGGAAAAGTGCACTAATGGGGATCGTTTTGTGTTTCATTAATGTTTATAGTTAAAACACTACGACTTTTAAAACACTACATTTTAATTCTTTCTTGTTTGAACAATGAGTATTATTATTAATATTATTATTTTAGCACATCATATTCATTTGAATCAGTTTCAACCAGCTACACAATGAATTATTTATTTCTTTGTCAGCCCTTCTTGTCGTTCTGTCTGTCTCGCTGTCTTTTATTTTATTCAGCTTGTCGCGCTGAAGTAAATCCCGGATGTGTTTATGCAAAGTTCAATGAGACGATGCGTTTCTTCTTACCGTTGCTGTAAAGAAGCTGTAATCTGTAATGGATCCCATTGTTTGTCTTTTCTCCGGTAGATTCCTGCAAAAATAAATTCGATGGTTACCAAGAAAAGCCTATTTGACTGTTTCTGAAGAGCGAGCCGAGACCAAAACGGTACAAAATACAAACGAACGAGTTAAAATACTTTTTTTTTTTAAATAATAATAATAATTTTAAGTCTTGTGCATTGTACAGTGTGATTTCACAATTTAATAACAACGTGCCCGGGATACTGACGTGTACAAAGTGATTAAATATACAGTAAGCATTAATAGCCACATCTTTTAATGAAATCAGACGCTCACTTGATTCATTTACAAGTGCTTGCTTACAAAACATTTTATTTGCGTGGAGGATTTTATTAAAGCAGCATATGGTTCTTCACAATAATAAAAATAAAATTTGCTTTTAAATAGCATCTTGAAAGGTATTTTAACTTTATGACCTTAGGTTATCACTCTAATATTTCTTCAAATAAGAGCTAGCAGATTTGTAAGTAAATGCATGAAGTACTGAAAGGAAGGAATATAACACATGAGGTTCTCTTAAATTATAAAAGATGAATATGTAAGCATTTAAAATAATCAATATAAAATATAAATACAATTATTAAATGAAATTGTAATTTAATGCAAGAATATGATTTATGGTGTAGCCTATAGGCAAAATAAGCTTTTAACTTTAGCCTAATATCAGTTGCATTTTATCTAGCCATATTTATCAGAACTGAGAAGCCATGTATTTTCACTCAAATTTGCAAAAGCAATATGCAAAAGAAGACGTTTCACTTGCCTTTTCTTTTTCAACAAATCCAACAAAAGAAGTTCTTTCAATTTCCACGGGCTGTCCTTGTCTGTCGTATAGCGCTAAAACGAAGTGGAAGAAGTTGGATTTGCGAAGATTTGAAGGAGGCTGCTTCTCAAAGTGTGCTCGAGCAAGACCCACTCCACTACGAACACATACAAGACAGAGAGAGGATGGAATATATCATTATGTATAATTAATATATATATATATATATATATATATATATTATTTTGTTTAAAAATGGGGAATAATTACAATTCACTAAAATGGTTCAAATTGTTTGGTTTTGTTGTTGTCAAATTGCAGTGCAAAAGCTCCTGAAAGCTCTTTTTGACAGGTTTAATAGTTTGCACTTAAAAAGTAGCCTGTTAATAAGTCTTTTAAAAACAGTCAATGAGACGTATTCATCTTTTTTATTCTCTCAAATAGCACCAAAACCGATGTAATTGTTGTTTATAAAAAATAATAATACTAACAATAATTCACATAAATGTAACTCGATCTGAGAACTCCTGCTTTGAATTGTCTGTCAAATTCTGCAGGCTGTTTAAAATTTAAAGCTACAGATTCCATGCAAAACTAGTGGTTGCAAAGTCACTCAGAAGCAAAAGCTTGAGGCTGTTTTAACCTTAAAATTAATCATGGCTACTAAAACCCGTTTTAATGTGACCTGCAACTCAAGCGTTCTGTCTATTTGTGCCAATGGCACGCCGGAGAGGATGCACCGAACTTATCGCAGCAATAAATCAATCTCTTTGTCATCTGGTTATTAATAAGCAGATATCGCGCGCTGATTCGGATGATATACAAAGAGCGTTTTGTGTCGTCCCAGGATGATAAGCACACAATACTCCATCGAGCCGTTGCCGTAGCGCTGCTGCAGACCGCCGCCGGCTTACCTCTGAGCGGCTGTGTTCGCATCCAGCACTCCGGCGCCCTGCATCCATGTCCGGACAGCGTTCATCCCGGCACCGATGGGCTCCTCTTTCATACTACTCCCGCTCCTTTGAATGCTGTCTTGAATCCCGAACATGAAAACAGACTCCTGTCACCGTCTCAGTCGGCGCTTGCTTCTTTTGATCGCTCCGTTAAAAAAAGACAAGGAGAAGTGTACGGGTGAGCAGGTGTCACCGCGTTTGTCTCTATTAGCGCTTCCTCTCTGAAACAGAAAATAGAGCGACGTGCCAAAAGAAACGCGAGATGTCAACATCCAGGTTTGGGAACACCGTGCAACAAACAAACAAAAACTGCAAGATTACACTGGAGAGGTCCCTTTGGTCTAGCGCGCGCGCAACAAAAAAAAAGTCTAATGTCACTTTAAGAAACAATAGAATCAAGCTTCGCTGAGGGTTAGATCAAATGTCATCATCCAGAGACTTTTTTTTTTCTCTTTCTTTATTTTCTCCTCCTTTCCTTTCCTGTCTTTCTCCACAAAGAGTATTCTCTGATCAAATCACATGAATGAGCAATATGAAATCAACCACGAGAGGTGGACCCTTGTGGAGACAGCTCCCTCGCTGTTCCCCTTGTTCAAACGGGAGTGATTTGTGTCCTTTCCCAAAGGAATCCGATTTGACTGTCTCTGGGAACTAAACACAAGCAAACTAACCCCAAAGGGAGGAGGACGAGGTGGAGGGAGTGACTGCGCTCGCAGGGCCGCCCCCCCAAACATAAGTAAAGCCGAACTTCCATTAGCTGTCCACCCAACCACGAAGCCCGTCTCCTAATTAGATATCACAGCCAGCCCTGCCCACTTAGCGAGCGGCGTGTTTGGAGACGAAACCAGGAACGAGTCACGCACCGCGCGGTAAATGTCCCGCACCCGAGCGCGAGACAGATGCGCTTCAGATGAACAGAGTTGCTGTTATTACTAGGATTTTTAATATTGTGAGGTTATTTTAGAACATGCACAGTCATTTTTTAACTTTAATTAGCGTTAAGATTAGTTAAAAACTTTAAAGAGTGGGACGTTTTAAAGGTTGTCGCGCTTCGTCTCGAGCTGTTGTCTTGACACAGTTAAGCAAATTTCAACTATCCTATGGACTTAAAGCATTTTTTTTTTAGGTTAAATATAATGACAGTGTTATAAATAATGACAGTGTTACTTTATTAATTTTTATTGAAATCGATAATTATCCTGACACAAAGTGCTCAAGCAGCCTCCTGTTGCTATGGTTACCTGCGTCGCTGCTAGTGAGCTCTGTTTACGTTCAGGTAAAAATTAACTCTTACTAACTTTCGTAATATAACTTTTTTGTTGTTGTTGTTAGTGAAGCAGCCTCAAGCAGTCGTAGTAGGATATTATTTGTGGAACAGAATTAAGACCAGGATGAAGTAAACCGAAATCACCTGTTATCGAAAATGAGTTTTTATGTAGCCCTTGTGATAGTTTATGTTAGACAACTTATGTAAGGAGATTAACAATTATCTTCGAAATATTTGGTAAAAAGTGAAACTTTATTGCAGATGTGTCAGCTAACTATTGCCAATTAATATCCTAACAAAAATGCATTGCTAATATGATTTAATTATTTAATTTAAAGACATTTATGGTATTTAAAAACGCCCTTGCTGAAAAACAAAATAGTAATACACTGATTTTTTTAATCTATAAAACATGTGTTCCGATAAGCAGCATATAGACGACAGTAAACGCGTCAAACAGAGCTGGATCCAGACCCAAACAGTTTAACAGCTGCTTCGGTGTAAAAGCACAGTAATATAGCCTTTACAGCAGTAAATGTTGGGAGCGCAAAACCATTTTACATAGAAGCACTTTGTGTTTTTCATTTTTCACACAACAGCAGTTTTCTTTTAGATTTAGAAAGCAACTATAAAGCTTTATGGTGTTTTAGAAATGGGCAAAAACAATGAGCGTATGCATGCACGAGAAATGGATATTGCATAGCTCAATGAAATCCTCCGCAAACAACAGACGGACAGAGGAAGTGGAAGAGAGTCCGTCCAGTCCAGTGCTGGTCAGGCAGAGGGGAATTCTGCTCCCCCTGGGTCCCTGTATATTTATATTCCCACACAGCAGTTTAAAGTAGTAGAAACGACACAAGCAGTCTCAGTGGAAACGCTGTATTTTCATCCGTCCAAATAAGAAACAGACCTGACGCTTTTTTTTTTGCATCACTTAAATATGGCTTCGTGTGTTATGTGTACATGGAGAAAAAAAATCAATTTGCAATATTTAAAATAAGGGAGGGAAATACGTGCTGGTAATCTAATAAAATGCTTAAATTAACCTTTCTGTAATATAACTAATCCCATTGCTGACAGCGACAAATTCGATTTGATTTGTTAAACAGATGTCCGCATAAATCACGCTGTCGTTGATGAGGACTGACCCTATAATTAAATCGAATTGAAACACAAAATAAATCAAAATGTAAAACTAAGTTGTTGTCACGTGAGATAATTCAGTCAGCAGGGCACTTGTAACAGTTTCAAACACAAGGCCGCGTGTCAACATTTAGGGTTCTTCTAGCGTTTATTCAAGAAAATAGGCCTAATTCGTACAACATGAAACACTTATTTTTTCACGTCAAGTTCAGACTGCGAGAAACCCTCTGTGTTCTTAATGCACCAAATTATTAGCCATTATTACCTGCCTTTGTCTTTGTTTTCCATCTTATTTGGACGTTTTAGGAAATTGAGAAATAAGAGTTTGAGAGATTATGAGAACTGCTCAAATGTGTGCTTATTTATATTCAGAACGACTAAGAGAGTCTGTGGTTTGTGCAAAGGCAAAGAAATCGTGCGTGTTTCGAGACCCCTGGTTAATGGTGGACGGCCCGACATTGCCATCTCGTGGCCATACATGGGAACACAATTGGGAAAACAATTTGAGTCAAATATACAATTATCTAAAAATGTACTCGCTTATGTTATTCCAAACCCGTATGAACTTCTTCAAAGAAACAGAAAGAAATGATAAGCAGAATTCGAGAGACTAAAAGACTCACTTTCATTTCATTTTTTCCCCATAAGATGTAAGTTAGTAGTAACTGACACAGTTAGTGCATTTTTGGTTAAACTGAGCTTTTTAATTGTAAGAATTAAATTGCTGTAGTAGGCTTACTTTTGAGTAAACGCGCATTACAACAAAACCCTTAACGGGATTTAGGTCAGGAGAGGAAAAAAAATGATACTTTGCTGTGACACTTGACCTTAAACTGGCTGTTCCGTTGAAGGCCTTCACACACACACTCACACACACACACACACTGGAGGGGACTTGTGAAGACAACATAATTTATATTCTGGTTCTGTGAGAAAAAGTACCTAGGGAATATCTGGCCTTTCCAAAATGACCGAGTGCTTTGTTCTCGCTTTTCACATGTATTTTTTTGTAACTATTTTTTTCTTTTTTTTTACACAAAGGTCGGAGTTCAAGGCTAACTTTGATCAGAAGGATGGAGAGGGGTTAAAGGGTAGCGTTCTTTGATTTGCTAATGTTTCCTCCATTCTCTCTTCCTGCCCCTCATGCTAAAGGGAGTTAAAGTGCTCACACAGGAAAAGCGGATAAATGCTCACATCTGCCTGCACAGAGACACCTCACACTGCGCTCAAATACAGCGGGACTATGCATATGCCATAACTTCAAACTTTCCAAATCCATAAAACAGTTATGTTAAAAGAATAGTCATGATTAGGGGTGTACAGTGACTCTATGAGGGGAAGGAAAGCAAGTGATCTTCAGACCTCTGAAAGATGGCGAATGGTCAGGAAATGAGTGCATATCCTGTCTGTGTGTCTTCATCAGATGTTTTGATGGTTTCAGCAGTCTGACATTACCTCAGCACCAGGTGTGGGTCTGTTTGATTCATCACAGGTGGGTTTAAGAGCCCTGTAGGTCTTATTATGCTTCAGAAAAGAAAGAAAGCAAGGACAAATGTTTCATGGGTAAGGTTTGGATTTATTCTGACATTCAGGCTCACGTTCAGGCATATTTCAGCTGCAATTCAAACAGAAGTTAGCCTTGTATAAAGCAAAACTTTACTTTTATTTATTTACTTTTTTTTTACATCATGTCCAAAATAAAAGCAAGAGATGTTAAAAAACCAAAGAGATATTTTAAATGCTACAATTTAATTTAGGCATCAAACCATTCATACAAAACTGATAATTGGATATTTATTTGGATTGAACAGATTTCTTAAAGATTACATGAAGCAAATTAATAAATAACCTACATCATCAAATGAACATTTATTAAATACTTATTAATACATTGTTATTGTCATCATTATCATCACAGGTGGGTTTAATAGCA
>JAUMHI010000055.1:12140647-12151510 GCA_032359435.1 Enteromius unitaeniatus
ACATTTTGATTTAAAACAATAAATAAAGACTATAACTAAAGATATATTCTCTTCAAAAGATATTTACATATGTTTACAAAGTATGTATAATCTTTTCTATGTGCTACCAAAAATAAGAAATAAAAATATTAATAAATAAAACCTATAGAAATTTCTGCAGTTTCAGCAATACCAGCCTGAATCTAAACAGTAGATAAACACTTGCTAGTTAATGCAGTAACTAAAGTTAACTAATGGGAATTTGTTGTAAAGTGTTACCCTTAGCAAATCGTGTCATTTATTATGAGTTTTATCATCAGCGTCATCATTATTATTATTGAGTGAAAATGATTTGGATATGTTCTGGGAAACTGAAAATACAGTTCATGAAAAAGCAAGAAAGTCAGAGGAAGGGATTAAGAGTGAGAGAGAGTGAGGGAGAGTGTGACAAATAATAAATAAAGGGGAAGGGAATACAGTATTTGTGAGTGAGGGAAAAAAATCAATATAGGAAGTGAGCAGGAGTGGTTGTGACATTAAGCTGGCAAAGTATGGTACTCATAGCAAAAGTGATGAGAGGGGAAAATATGAGCGCTGCATCTATGGCTTTTGCGCATTGTGGTTCAAGGCCTGTGGCATATAAGATGGGAATAAGAGTGGGAAATACCTGACATCACATCCCAAGACATCCAAAAACTACCCAACTCTCCCCAGAATGACACTACATGAGCACAGGTTCCGACTGAATAAGGGCTGTAATGAGTCAGTATGGGACTCACACGTGACAGGAACATCACTTGGAAAGTTAATTTGAAGTCAACATGAAATCCAAACTGGCCTTGTTTGACTTATCAATGCAACTTTTTAATGCACCATTTGTATTTTATTTTTTTTACATTTTTATTCAAAATTTTTATTTTGAATAATATTTGTATATTATACACTTATGAATATTTAAACAAATTCTACTACTTTATTACTAATTAGATATTAAAGATGAATATTTAGTTTTGGTATTACATCGGATTCATCAATTCATCAGAGCACATTATTCTAATGAAAAAAGTTTTTTTTAATAATATTTTATTAAAACGTTACAATTCTTATTACTCTAAAACTAGTTTTTCAACTGACATCACAGGTGTTTCTTACATTCCATTCCTGCAACAACCACTGAGACTCTTTGGAGACTTTGTCAGTCACTTACAGATGAGCGCAGTAGTGAAGCGGTTGATGGACAGAGGCTCCAGGTACAGTGGGCCCTCATAGCCTGACTCCAGTTCACTGCGCACATAGTCCCTGAAACAGAAAACAGAGACCTTATTCTAACCTCTCACAGCACGACATTCCCCCTGAGTCATCACAGCCTGTGGAGGATCTATACTTACAGCTCGAGTCAGACAGAGCAGAGCGGTGGAACCATCAGTCCGTCTGTTTTTATCAGACTAGAATTCCTGAGAGAACAGTCCCTTATATAACTCCCACTGAGCAAAAAAAAAACAACCACTACTGACTCCTTTACCCTTAGCTAAGGGGTTTTTAATAAGGGGTCTGCAAGCCCTAGGGGTTCGGCATGGTCTGCAGCAATTATTTTTTTGATCTAAAACTCATTTTGTGTGGTGGGAAAAAGGGTCCTTTATAACTTTGTTTGTGGAACACAAAAGTAGAATTTCTGAATAATGTGCTGGTTTTTTTACTTTTTTACACGATTATAATGCATGAAACTGAAGCTTTCGCGCTTAAACATTATGCAAAAGTACCATTAAAGTGGTCCATAAAAGCTGTGCACTTTTAAATCATTGATTATTGAAATGGCTTTGCATATAACATCATAATTTTTTTCTTACACAACTCGGACTTAAGTAATTAACTGACCGAACGAATGTCATTTACGACACACACATCCCTGAATAAACATTTACAAAGCTTGCTTAAATTCCCATCTGAGCTTGGCTCTGTTCAGTGTAGAGAGGCAGGGAGGGAATAGAGAGAGTGAGGCAGGTAAGTTACGAGCTGGCAGTAATGGCTTTGCCACACTTGGGTGATCTTAATTTGAGCAGCCACTGCTTTTTCTACAGACACATATTATGCTGAGAAATGTGCTAAAAGCTCTCTCTTAATCTGACACTAAACAGCCAGCTGTCAAACGCGAAGCACCACAATATAATCACGGACCCATGAGCATGGCAGAGGAGCCTCCAGTAAACATGCCAGCTCAGATCTTCACATGCTTTCTGTCTTCAAAGCATTAAAAACACAGCATTATTTAAATGTCCAAACATAAATGTTAATAGGGGAAAAAATTATATTTTCTTTATTAATTAGATTATTCATTAGCTTTACAATTATTATTGTTCAAATATTGTTTATGTTTTAAAATACAAAATAAATGAACTTTTATGTTCCATGTAGAAACATCAGCATAGAAAGACATAAAGGCAAGTAAATAATGAAAAAATATATCCTACCATTTGTTTTCATAATATTTGTTTGTGAGCTATGTATATCTATTATATATATATATAAACACACATGCATGTATATATTTCAAACAAAATATGTTTATATATTAAACATATTTATTTAACATTTGAATTATTTCAATTCTATCAATATAAATATAGACATGTAAATACAGGTAAATATTTTCTAAATATATATTGTATGTGTAAAAAACTTTAATTTTGTAAGTGATTAATCGCTTGACAGCAGGAAATATAATATAATCTTAAAGGGATATTTTACCCAAAAATAAAAATTGCCCCATGATTTACTCACCCTTAAGTCATCTTAGGTGTATATTAGAGTATATTCCGAATACATTCTGAGTTATATGAAAAAATGTTCTGGCTCATCCAAGCTTTATAATGGCAGTGAATGGGGGTTGAGATTTTGAAGCCCAAAAAAGTGCATCCTTTTATCATAATAATTTTTCCACACATCGCTGGGGGAGTTAATAAAGCCCTTCTGCAAATTAATGCGCTTTTGTAAGAAAAATGTCTTTTATTTTGGTGGCAAGTACATACAGGGTTTAGTAAAAAGTGTCAGTAAATGAAATATCAGTTTAGCATTCCGCTTTAAAACTGCAGCCTAGCTTAGATAGATGCTGTCAGTTTGAATAAAAATCATACACAGTATCACAGATAGATTATCTAAAATGGTAATTGGGCATCAGCCGTCAGTGCCAAGTCGGTGTTGGTCACACTAGGTTAGCCAAGAACCCGGAACTCAGTGCTCTCGGAGAAATGAACACATGAAAAAGGACATGTGATAACCCTCCAAAGGCATATAGGTTAGTTTTACGATGCAGCACTTGTGGACATATCCAATTTCAAGATAACGGCCACTATCCACGAGCATTACCAAGCTTGGAAGCCAGCCATAAATGTATTTTTAAACTTTTAATAAACTGAATCAAAATGCTTAATGGATTTCCTATTGGTAGAATGGCAATGATTTAAGGTTGTTATGGTTTGGTTATGGTTTTTCCATCAATTTAGTCCTAATCGCTCACCTTGAGATCTGGTGACCAGCAAACAGCAGCAGAGCAGTGAGCACATACAGGTAAAGCTGCACCAGGTGCTGTCGGGGCAGGGTGAGCAGAACCAGACTCAAAATGTAGCCTGAAAGAGAGAGGGATAGAGAAAGAGACTGCTGTTAGACCTCTATGTGAGGATGCTGTCAAGCACACAGAAGGGCCTCTGAGGCCACATCTGTATCTCTCAGACCAGCAGAGAGAGTCTATTCACTCAGACTGCCAAAGGAAGTCACACAGCCAGAGCTCCCTGACTGAATATCCAGTTCATTGATAGTCACACCTGCAAAAGGAGTCTTTGGCTATTCTCAGAACAGAATACTAGAATACTGTTCAGTGTGCAGAATATAAAATATACTACCTACTACGTTTTTTTGTGTTTTTATAAAAATAGCACATACGTCTCTAAAATTTGCATGACTTATTTAGCAGTCTGATGTTGATAATCAGTCAGATCATGTAAAAAAAAAAAAGATTACAAAAATGACTAGCCTATATAATTCATGTATCAACTATAAATAATGAAATGCACCATTTCAAATGTGTGATTTAGCTTTTATTCAAATGTTACTAACATTGTTAACTAAACTGTCAACAAACTGTAAACAATCGACAACTACTTTGTCTTTTTTTGGTCTCCCAACAGAAAAATCTATTGCGTGTTGTGTATGAATACACGCTCACTAATACACACACTTACATGTTTTGTTGCTGAATGAATCAGTATTTTTGAGCTAAACAGGTGAGTAAATAATTCATTCACACAAAAAGACATCTGAGATGCAGATGCCTGAGAATCATTTGTCGCCACCTACTAGACCTGCAGAATAATATTATCACTTAATATTCTCATCATAATGCCCTAATACACAGACTGACTGGAATATACTGACAATCTCTTTTGGAAAGTGCAAACAGTAGTAGTCAGAGTAGTACAGTGACAATTCATAGTGCTGTTGGACTGGCACTTTTGGAGCGCCGATTGGCCAATCAAATTCGAGGAATGGAAATAACTGCTGTTTAATGTACTGCATAATTTAGAAACTAGCAGATCGTCCAGTTATTTCAGGCATACAGAAAGTGAGCAGCATAAACAGTGCAAGTTGGATGCTGTTTTGAGCCTATGTATCGTCCTGATTCTGCCAAGCGCTATGTGTCAATAGTAACAACATTTTAATGCAAAAATATATTCCTGACCATATCTCTACACCTAAACCTACCCTTACCCACGAGTAATGCCTAAAATCAGAGAAAATATGAAATGACTGACACTGATGTACAAGCACCAGACACTGATTGTAAGCCTAAACTTCATAAAAGCTATAAACTGTTTCTTCAAACCTGATTGGCTAATCACAATGTTGTCCCAAGGTCAACAAAGATGCTGAACCAGGGACATCTTGGTTAGCAGTCAAATGAGGCTAGCGGTAACGGCCATCAATAAGAAAACAGAAATAGTACATTTAGGTTATTGGAATGCTTGCATCAGGCATTTACCTCATAAAATGCCTTCTAACAGTGCAATATTATAAAAAAGTGCTCCAAAATGTAAATACATTTACATTATGTCATAAGGAACAAGGCTATTGTAGTACATGATTCAGCCTGCGGCCTGACATTCACTGGCTCACGCTGACGTGTTTGTGTGTTCATACGAGTGTGTGTAGACAGGATGAGGCGGGAGATTAAGGCTTTTGCCATGCACAGATTAAGCTCTCATTACTCCACTGCCAAACCCTCTTGATCCCTCCTGTTGCGTAACTGTTTATCTGACGTTCAACACTCATCTTCTCCAGTTCGCTTCTGCCATTCACAAATATAAGAGCATGCACCATGCATTGTCTGGAGAACACAGGAGAAATACAACACAGTGGAAACATTCGACTTGGACTGAAGACTCAAAGTTTATCTCAGTATCGATTAATGTGAAATATGCTGGCACACTAGCTTGAACCAATGCAATTACCTGGGAATAAAGTTAGCGCTGAAATATGAGGAAGCTCTCGCCAGGTCAAAGAGCAGAGGACTTGGCCAGGTTTGTGGCTGGATAAAATGTTGAAAGACAGCTCATATTATCCATAGGCAGTGAAGACGGAAAGTGCCCGTGATCTTGCTGACAGTAGATGTTCTCCATGTCTCAATTTAACCTCTCTGCTAGTGTCTTCAGCCAAACCAAACTCTCCGTAATTTATCTTCTCCTATTTATATGTTTAGTTAAAAAAGGTTGGATGGACAATGCTCCGTTTCCTCAATACAATCATAGGGCTAAAGCCCAGAATATATAGATAATAACAAAAAAGTGCAGTTGTTCTGATGCAAAAATGTCAGCTCATAGTGTTAAGGAAGGCCATCTCTATTAGTTCTAATAGCCCTGCAGAGTCATATTTTGAAACTGAAGTGTAGAACAGACAGGACAGGCCTATTTTTTCCACTTCATTATACTGCAAAATCCACAGGAGCTTCTCAGGGCCAGGTGGTTTTTCTTAACACTAACACAAACCCAGCAAGCCTAAGATTAAAGAAGTCCACCAAGTTTTTCCTGACAGCAGCACTTTTCACCTGTGAGAGCTGCTGTACTTGGACTTCGTCCCCCATTCAGCAGGGGGTCCTAAGGGTACCGTAGCACCACCAAAAATGGACAAGTTGCACCTGCAAAACAAAGCTGAAGCCAAGAACAGAAGCTGCTGAATCTCTAATATACAGAACACCAGTAACAGCCCTGCTAGCGATAGCTTTGAAATGTCAACACCCAGTCATTGCCTCAAAGCTATAGCTAACAAAGAGCACTGCAGAGATGGAAAAATGCAATCGTTTTCTGCCGCTTTGTTTGTGTAATAACCGAAAAAAACTAATCATATCTGTATGTTGTAAATTATTCATTTATTGTTTGAATACACTTAATCTACTACATGTGGATATTTTGTGGAAAGAGAATATTGTGTTTAATAAAAAACATGAACGTATATAATACTCCTCTCAAGTCAAGTCACTGTATGTAAATTGCATTTTAAATAAATTATTCGATAAAACAGACAATTGGCACAAATTACAATGCATATTCATTCAAAACAATTACTTTTTATTGTGTAAGCTAAATGTACAATGTGCCATATTGTTTTGCAATTTGCTGGGTGTATTCTACAGTCATTACCAGGAGCTGCCATACTTATTGTACAAAACACATCCGCATGTAACCTGAAAAGCCTCCTCTCCAGGGTAAATAACAGCCACATGAGCATAGCGCATGACCACACACTCACATACAGACAAATCAGGGTCATTAGGGTTTGTTCCTTTGGGTACTACACAAACATCTGCTCCAAAAGCCAGTTTTCCTGGAGTCTGTGGCTTTAATTAAAGTTTATAAACCATTAAAGCATGGGGTTACGTGGGTGAAGTTGTACTAAAGTCTATTACAAACAACCAAATGAAATTAAAAAAACATGCTCTAAAGTCAGAAACCCTTTCAGATAGAAAAACAAATGTGCACAACTGAGACGGGTTTCACAAACATCAACACAGCACGATCCCTGTGAATAACTCATGAGATGTGTTTGTTGGGATGTGTGCTGCAGATGAATGGGGGCTGATGCTACGCTCTACCGAGTCTTTTTAAAACCCAGAACAGGCGTTTGAGAGAGACCTGTGGCCTGAATCAGTCGCCTCTGACTCCACCATTGTCAGCAGGACCACAGGGTGATTAAACAGTGAGAAATAGGTTTGAATGGGTTATTTTCATTTGATTTTTCTTTTGCATATGAGTTTTTTTTTCCATTTTCCACGCAATCATCTTGCTGCCTGTGCCACTATTACTCACATGAGTGGCAATCTGGAGTAATGTGATGAACAGACCACCTGGCTGACCTCTAGAACAAAAAGCTCTCTCCTATTCCAACTGCAAAAAATCTTCAGAGACTTCTTGGCTGCCTTGAATTATAACAAACCCAGCTTTTCTGTAGCTCACACAGTACAAAACCAAGGTCATGGGTTCTACTTATGAAAAGGAAGGACTAATCAAATGTACATTTTATGACAGCATACTTATGATTTAGCCAATCAGATTTCATGTTAAGATGCAACTATTTTCATATTTGTACGAAAACATACAACATTCAACTATGCATAAGAAGATCATACAAAAACATATGAAAAAGATTCATGCAAATTAGCCACAAATTCAACCAAAATGTAAAACAGCTACAAATTGCCTCAGGAGTGTTTTCAGCAGCAGGAAGGAAACAGATAAACAAGTAATTTGAGCTACAGATGAAAGCCATGTATTCCCTCACAAAAAGCACTATGGTGCAGAGATGGTAATACCATGGTGGGCATTTCATGACACTGAATGGCTACCATTAACCATCGCATAATAGGTTTGTTACTCACCCACATAGTGTAGGTAGAGGGCCAGGTACTTGTACTGGAAGAGGGGGTTGTTGTTGAGGCTGCTCCTCTGGATCTTCTGGAAGAAGGAGCTGACATCCCAGCGGTACAGCACCTCTAGTAACATGATACTGGGGACCCGCAGGCCCACATTCAGCACCGCCTCCACCCGCTCCTTCACTGCCATCACTCCTGACTACCGCCAACCACACGCAATTCACTGGCACTATCACACACCAGCACTGCACTGATACAAGACAGAGAGACACAAACAGAGATAGAGAGAGAGGTTCATGACTGTCAGTCAGAAAAAAAGGTGTTGTCTGAGACGAGCCCTATGCACAAGAAAAGCTCTGATAACAAGACCAAAATACTAATGAAGAGAATAATATCTCAACTGAACGCATCAGCGAATACAAAAAGAATATCACTGTAGGTTTTAATAAGACGAACCGAATGTAAAATGTAAAAAAAAGCAGCATTGTGTACTGAAGTTTAAGGGACAGAGCCAAACACAGGTTATTACATAACATGTTTGTTTCATTGGGGCTGCATGTTCTAAAAATGCACAGAGGGTGCATTAAAAAAACAATCTGATAAATAACATTGTATACCGTAACTTAAAAAAATGCAGATAACTGGACAGTCAAAAGTTCCCATAAAACTAAGCAGCAGCATTATAGGGAAACAGTTACATAATCTGTTTTGTACCTACGGTATACACACTTCTGAGGGAGGAGTCTGCTTTTTTTATTATTAATTAAAAGAATTAATAATTCTGTGGGGCATTTTTTGGCCCATAGCTGTGTTTGCGCAAAATTTGTCCGAATAAAATGCCTATAAACCATATTTGAACTAGTTATTACTTAACTTAAATATATAATAAAGTGATAAATACAGTAGACTATATGTTTGTATTTTTAACAGGATAATTTAAGGAAAATATTTTACCACCCCACTGTTGCTATGGTTACCTCGTAAGGTGCATTATTTCTGTCACTAATCTAAATGTTATGATTAATGAAATCCTGTAAAATCGATACTTTTCTGTAAGAATAAATACTTTTATCGCCCCTAACTTGTTGTTTAGACTTTCTTTGGGAGGTTTAAGCTTTATTTTTAAAAAAGCACCTCGGCCCTTCCACCTCAAACCCCAATGTTTCGCACCCTGATCATCTATTTTCTAATGTTGGAGCCAGCAAGAGCTGTCGAAATGAACTATAGTAACCCCGAGCTCATTGAAAATGCATTGTGTGTGACTGGCTGATCTCACAATGAGCCTGTTGCAGTACTAAAAAAGCGCGTCTACAGAAATAACTTCGTTTTCCGTGCTACCGGCGTAAAAACAACAAACGTGAGGATATGTTGTAGTCAATGTTGTCTGCAACGTTACAATGACGCGACGCGTCTGTAATAACCGGTGTTAAACGTCTGTAATAAAAGGAAACATGCACATAAATAGATATCTCTGGCCTCTAATCGCACATAATACATAACGTTAATAACGTTACTTGCATGCAGCTATAGCTATGCAGTACGCAGCTAACGTTGTATATGCGCCTTCTCTCTCTAAAGATGCTGCTGTGAACTGTAGTGACCTCGGATAACAAACACTGGCACATTCATGTCCGGATCCCCCGCTCAGTGAACCGCAATTTAACAGACCATATAAACATTCAACTTACACGATTACGACTCTCGCAAGTGCTCGCGACTACGATGTCCGACCTTTATTCTTCTGTCGGATGTCAACCATGTTGACGGAGGAATGAACGGAGTGGTTGGCGGTCTCAGGGAAGAGACGCGGCGAGGCACCGGGACTCGTATCACATCATCCCGCAGCCATTACAGATTGCCACAGTGATCGGTACTGAGCATGTGCGCGGCGGAGAGCGGATTACCGAGCGCCGTGGCATCATGAGGGCACAGAACACGTTGTAGAGAAACTGAAGGAAAGAGAGGAAAGGAAGAGAGGGGGTGGATAGGTGGAATGATAAGGAGTCAGAGCAGACGACTCAGCATTCACAATGCCAACTGTGCTATAAAGATTAAGAGCGCTGTAATGAAGCAGATCACGGGCTGTGAATAATACAAAAATGATAATCGACTTTAATTAGGCTATCTGTGATACTGCCTCTTCACATTAATGTCTTTCTCGCCCTCTAGCCTTTTTGGCGTTGAGAAAATCTCTTTCAGTATAAAACACACACGGACCTAGTCGAAGTAGGCCTATGTGATATTATATCGCGGAGATACAACTATTTGATTATCTGTAATCTGGGGGTGCAAAAAAAATTTAATATTGAGAAAATTCCCTGTCCAAATTAAGTTCTTAGCAATGCAAAAGCAATCAAAAAATAGGTTTTGATATATTTACAGTAGGAAATTCATAAAATAACGTATTTCTGGCATGAAAGAAAAAACTATAATTTTACAGATACAATGTATTTTTACAAATATCCCTGTGCTGCTTATGACTTTTGGTTTTGTGGGTTCGCACATATATAACTGTGTCATAGTCAAATTAACTAAATATTTATGGACATAACTGTGTGTGTATGTTTATATATAGTAGTCAACATTCAAAGTTAATCAAAGTCCCAACATTTTGGTTTTAAGTTTTACAAGTTTGATCCACTTCAAATGTTGACTAATGTGTATATACAGGTCCTTTTCAAAAAATTTGCATATTGTGATAAAGTAATTTATTTTCTGTAATGTACTGATAAATATTAGACTTTCATATATTTTAGATTCATTACACACAACTGAAGTTGTTTCAAGCCTTTTATTGTTTTAATGTTGATGATTTTGGCATACAGCTCATGAAAACCCCAAATTCTCAAAAAAATGCACTCAATACTTGGTTGGGAATCCTTTTGCAGAAAGGACTGCTTCAATGCGGCGTGGCATGGAGGCAATCAGCCTGTGGCACTGCTGAGGTGTTATGGAGGCCCAGGATGCTT
>JAUMHI010000055.1:12153869-12175061 GCA_032359435.1 Enteromius unitaeniatus
TGTAGACCCCTCCATGATTTCTAAGTAAGAGAACTTGCAAAATCACAGAGTGATCAAATACTTATTGACCTCACTGTATGTATATATAAATTCCAATTAATTGCAAGATGATTTAAAGAAGTGATCTATCCCTGCTCCCACACACAAAAGCATGTGGTTAAAATCTGATGACCTTAATCACACTTTATGGGGAATTATCGTCTCCAAACCCCTAGTAAATTTCTCCTCTTGTGGTGAAGCCACAGCTTGCTCAGCTATTCACTTCTGTTGATGTGAACTTCCCTCCTGTATAAACATATGATTAGGCATCATTTACGGAGTATGATGTACCACTACACTGTATAGGAATTTCTGAATTCCATTCAGTAATATAATACAACAGGTCACAAGTTAACCCACAACAACAGTGCCAATGCAGCTGTCTTGAGGTCAGGTAACCCAAGAAAATTGTCTCAAAAACAAAAGCCCTGGATCACGTCAAAATCACAGTCCCGTAATTTTTATCTTGAATTTGTATGTTTAGTAAAAACGTATTTGTGAAATCAGTGCTAGACACTTAAAGAGTAACAGAGAGAACACTAACATTTTAGACATTGTCTACTGTACCTAATTGCAATATTATATTTTTTTACACGCACAGAAGGTGCGTACAGAAGTCTGCTACATATAGACTGTAAATCATTTAATTATGAGCATGTGGATGTTTCTATCAGCCTACTAGCAAGAGCACATGTCCCAGAGGGAGTGAGCCAATATTCTCTTTTAGTCTCTATACTTCATAAGTAGGTCAGCAATCTGTACCCTTTTTAATGTCTCATAATGATGTTAAGGAAATACTTCGTAGATCAAAGTTATTTCGTCACACTTGCCCTGAAAAAAACCTGTTCACTCAGATAAAGAGGGACTGTGGCCTTCTCAAGCCATTCTATATGTCTCTATCTTATAAACCTCATTGGATAAATGGATCAAGTATTTAGCCAGACACATATTTCAGATTGCATTTCACCAAATAAATACAGACAGTGTACAGGCTCTTTTTAAATTTAAGTATTAGAATTGTAATAATTTATTTACCTTCACCTCATTTACAATTGCTTATCAATTGTCTGGTTTGTGATTAGTAGAGTTCCAGTCACAGCTGATCAGACAAGTAAATTTTACCTTTCATTTCTTTCTTTCTTTCTTTTTCTATAGTCTTTTTTGTTGTTATTTACCAGCTTCAATTAATTAATGGCAGGTTTGTTTAAGTTCCTCAAAATGGAGTGATGCACCAATTGTGTCATTTCCAAAAACCCAGCATTTGTGTTTTTTACAACAGGCAATTCATGGTGGTTAATGTCACTCATGGTATTACACATGTATTTTCCAGGCGTCAGTACTTGACTTGTTTTTCACACAACACTAGAACAATCAGTGATCAATTGATTTAGGTGATTCTTTTGATTTGATGCCCGAACTCTGTTGAAGTGGGGGGAATAGCATATTGTGTTGCTCCACATTGAGATGTGACAGTAATGTCTGTCTTGAGCAGTCTTATGTGTGATCTACAGAGAAAGAAAAGACATTTACACATAATTAGGACCCTAATGAAGTCCAAGCCTTTCAATTTAAGTGATGTTTAGTAAAATACACACTGATAGTTCAGATTTGGTGAGACATCAAATGAAACCACTGCTTAAATCTAAATATGCAATCACGACAAAACTGTATTAAGAGCATATATATGTTTTATGTATTATAGAATCAAAGTAAAGGCATCAGAAATCATAATAAATACATGTAACACAGTTGACTGTACTACAGTTATAAATAATTAATTTAAGTGCATGATAGTGTCATTACAATGTATAGATAAATACATTATTACAAGAACACAAAATATGTGTTTATATTTAATTACACAGTATATGACCAGAGAATATCTTATAGTCAGTCATTGTTCATAACTAGAGAAAGCATCATAATAATAAAATCGATTTTTATTTAATGATGGATAATAAATTATAGCATCTTTAACTTTGGTTCTCGGTTCCTCCTCTTGCTGTTTTTTCTGGTTTTGCATCTAAAAACGAACAGAGAAAGTTTGTTTTATAATGTGTGCAGAAACATTACATTTAAAACCATTAATAAAGCAATAAGGATATTTAAATAGTCGAAAAGCGAATTATTTGTTTGCTAAAAAATATAAAACATGTTAAATACACATACTTGTACTGGCTCCAGTCGCTCCAAGAGGAATTACAAAATTCATCCCTGGCTCTCACACACACACACATCCCTTTTGTCACTGGCAGCAGGTGACTTTGCATGAACAAAATCTGAGGAAAACAAAAAATAATATATTTCACATACATGTTTAATCAAATAGAAGTTATAATCACATAAATAGATTTGAAAATATATCAACAATTAAAACATTTTTGATTGTAATAATTTTACACAATATTACAGCTTTACTTATATTTTTGATTATATAAATACAGCCTAATTATTCCAAACATAATTATTCCAGATCTTCTTTTGACCAGTAGTGTGTGCGGTATGGGTGAGGGATTACCTCTTGAAAGTTCGGTTTGGAGCAGTCACATTTTTCGCTTTTCCGACAGTGAACCACTTGGAACATGAGAGGGAAGTAGGATGATGGCGTGTTCCAGGAGTTTGGATATCTGACCTCTACAGATGTTTTATTGATCCTATTAATGGGCACCATATCAGGCCTCACTAAAGAGTGGAATAAAAGATTGTTTCATGTCCAGATATATTAGCAGCATACTGATCAAATGTTCTTAACGGTGTTTGAGAGCTTACCGATATCCATAATGTAGAACTTTGTATTGTAGGGTTCAACAACAAAGCTGCTTCTGAAGTATACGGTCAGGTTGATGCGCTTCACCTCCTCTGCATAGGGACAGTAGTCATAGTCTAAGCATGTGATAGATGCTCCTCCGTCACCCAGACTGCAGCTGATGTTGCTTGCACCGTGAGAGCTGGAACAGAGTCAGAATCAGGCTTTTTTCTCCACACCCTTTACATCAATGCACATTGCAGAGCCTAAGGTAAAACTGAGATACTTACCGTGTGGCTTGGAAATGAACGACATGGCCATTCCTGTTTTCACCCCATGTCCAGTTACATTTGAAGGAACCGCCATAGTTATTTGTTGTACAATAGATGTAACCTTGTTTAGTAATAAAGAATAATAAAATAATAATAATTAAATAAAATAAGTTTTAACCCCAACCCTAACTATTTTGTAACTGAATTTAATAAAATAAAAAACAAATACACAATATTTATTAAATGTAGGCCTATATATATATATATTTTTTTTTAAATAATACTTTTATTCAGAAAGGAAACATTTAACTGATCAAAATTAACATAATTGACTTATATATTAATATTTTACTTTCTTAATTAAATTTGTCATTTATCATTTAATTTATGTTATATAAATATATATATATAAATGTTGTTCTTTTAACATCCAATATTGTTCAACAACAATATTGAAATATTATAGTATTAGTATTATAGTATTATAGTTTGAAAATAAATGATTACTAAGATTTCTAAGCAATAAATGATTACTATTATAATCACGTGACACTGAAGACAGTTAAAATGTATGAAATTAATTTAAAATAGATAACATTATTATTGCAATAATATTTCATCATTTTACTTGTATACTCTATATTTCCTAAAATAAGTGAAGCCTTAATGAGGATAAAACATTTTGACATTTTTCAAATGAATATCATGACAATTTTATACAATGCAACAGAGTGTTGTACCTTTTTCAGGAGTTTTCTTGATAAACTTCCTGAAGGTCCACTGAGCCAGCACCAGTGTGTGGTTTAGGTAGGATCCCTCACTGTTGAAACAGGTGTAGTTGCCCCCCTTCCAGGCCTCTACTGTGACGACGATCCTGTTTCCTTCAGCCTCCAGATTCTCATCGTTGTTCCTGGTCCATCTAATATTTTTCCCTTCATAGGCTTCGCCACAGACGAGTGGCACCATGTTTACATCTTTACTTGCATGGACATTCACCACAACCACTGATGACAGACAATTGAAAAACATAAGAAGTGCAAATATAACAATATAAGCCCCGATACAAATAAAATAAACTGAAGCAGTTTATTAAAAAAGAGATCAAGTATTTTTCTGATTCAAACAAACCATTTGGTTTAAGTGTCCAGTGACTCTCAGCTGTTTTGATGGATCCATCTGCAGAGGACTGGAGAAGCAACAACGTACTCAAAAAGAGAAAAAACATCTATTGAGGGGAAAAAAGAGTTTAGACTGCAATGTATACCCTTAATCATTGGTTAAATGTACCATCGTTGTGCATTAAAGAAAGCAAAATGAAGTATTATCTACTTCTACATGAATACGTTACATATTCTGTGGTATCCAGTAGAGCTCTTTGTTTTATAATATGATTATTACTAACAGAACAATCAATAGGCTAAAAATGTTATATAAACCGGTAAATTATATTTCAGTTGATTTTTATGCATGTATAAAATTGTCAGTTTTCATGTGATGCTAATAATCTTACATATTATTGGGCCTATTCGATAAAAGTGCATAAAAATATATATATTTAAACAAAATAATCAAGTGGTTCTTTTAATAACAATGTAAAAGGAGTTTGAAATAAGAGACTTACCATCAATCACTTAAAAATTCAACAAGATTAACGTCCACAACAAGACTGACTTTGCTTTGTTGTTGTGTTTAGTAAGTTTATAAGTAACGTGTCAGGAGGGCAGAATTTCCCTGGCTAGGAAAAGTCCACTGCAGGTTATAGAGGAAGCAAACCCTGCATGCCTTAGCTGTTCTCAGGCATCATCACTAATTCTCTCACTTCCACTGAGTCTTCTTACTGTCCTCTCTCTTCTCTAATACTGAACTATTTATATACTACTGTGTAATCATCACGCCCATTCATTCTGTGGACCATTCAAAAAATAATATATATAAATATATATATTTTTATCTGGATTGTATTATACTGGGCAAAAAAAAACATAAAAGAAAAAGGTGGGAACGATATTAAGTCAATATTTGTTTTCCAACACCTTGGGTATTTTTGCCACAAGTTCTCATGAGAAAACCAGATGATGATTTACCTGGTTGCATTACCATGTTTGATTGGCTTGTCCCTACTATCCCTTGGTTTTTCCACTTCTCAATTGGGTTATTCCCCTTTCCTGTCAGATAATCACTTTAGTGATTTGTACATTAAAATTACTGATAAGAAATTCACATTAAATCCTGATGACACTATTCAGCCTGACACAAGTGTTTTAAATACCCAGATAACTTAGAAAAAAGAAGGAAAGAAAGACAGAAAACAGAAAACAGAACTCTCAGTAGGCCTTTCCCCCAAGCAGTTGTTATAGAATCCAAGAAATAACAACGTAATTTTTTTATTTTTTATTTTTTTTAATAAACTAACAGTAGATGTCCAGTTAAAGCACACGTATTGAACTATTAATCTCGATCCATGAAATCAAGCCATCTCTTGTGTACAATTTTACTTTCAAGGGCGCATTGTGCAGCGTGCATTTATGCTATCACAAAAATATAGTGCAAGAAGGGTATTACAACATTAAAGTAAATAATAAAGTAACGTGTGTGCTGTGTAGGCTACTAAAGGATAGTCTATTATAGGCTATTACATTGGATATTGTCAGATATGTCCAGAAAAATCAGCATCCAAGTTGTGCATGTTTGATAATGCAGCACAGGCACAAAGAATGACTAATAGGCCTAAGCGAAGAAAAAAAATACAACTGGAAAAACTTTGAATAACATTAAATAACATTTTCAAACAGCAGTTTTCAATTTGTAATTAAAATAAATAAATTAAAATATATATTTCCGAATGAACGTGCACCGGTGTACGTTAACGTACACTGTAAGTTATATCGAGTTGTGATTGAACTTAATATTTTAAAAGTTAAAATGAGTTTTTTAAGTTAAAACAACAATCGCGATAAAATTATTCCACCTGATCCGTTCCACCTGCACGATCCGTTCTGCGCATGCGCGTTATTACGCACATGGCATTACTTATGGGTAAGGTTAGGATTAGGTGTTGGGCAAGATATGGGCAAGACTATATTTTTACATAAAAATGTTGTTCCAGAGTCAAAAAAATATGTTGACCTAGGTACACATCGAACTAGGCAAAAACAATAATGGCATCCCCTACGGATGCGATGTTTATGTTTAACAGCTTATCTTCCCTTATGTGCCGTTTTTCCTCCTCTGTTTGCCTCAAATAAGCAAGCAAAGCAGCTTTGGCGATAGAAATGATTGTAAATGAGCATAAGCCCCGTACGATGGGTTGTTTACATCCAATTTAGATACAACAATTTCTTGCGCTCAGGCAGTTTGGCATGACTTGCCTGGAACACTACCAAGTCGTGAGTTGTGGTTTAAGGTCGTGATTTAACCGTTTAAAAACCTATATATATATATATATATATATGTGGAACCAAAGACTATGAGACTGTGGTGTAACGCAGCATAATTACCATGGTAACAGCATTAACGTAATTGTTTATTGATAGTGGAAACATTTAGCATTAGTCTATCTAAAGAGCAAAATGAAGTTAAAAAAGGGGGTTTTCTTCCATTATTTGAATTTAAACAAATTCCATTGCCTTCTCTCACTGACTAACACTAAAATAATTTATGATTATTTTTGTCTTCTGGATATTCACGAGAAAAAAACACTGAACGGTAAGAATACATTTCCCCATTAACACGACAACTGACCATTCTGTAATGTTTATATCAATGTTTTTATGTAATTTTTATTCATCTGTAATAGGTGGATAAGTTACATTGCTAGGGTGGAATTTCAGTGTTTGGAATAACTGTTGTGCTTTTCTTTTTCCTTCCTCAGACATTCAGTTCTACCATTTCATGAAGCATGTGACAACAATGGGGAAGAAAAACATAATGCTGACGTTCGACATGCTGGATTGGGATGCTGATGGAGAAATTGGTTTTGAGGAGTTTTATATGATAGTCTGCATTCTG
The DNA here is from genome assembly GCA_032359435.1 of Enteromius unitaeniatus. Taxonomy (NCBI): domain Eukaryota; kingdom Metazoa; phylum Chordata; class Actinopteri; order Cypriniformes; family Cyprinidae; genus Enteromius; species Enteromius unitaeniatus. The sequence continues at coordinate 12,160,935 of JAUMHI010000055.1, forward strand.
CTCAGTAGTGAAGTAAGACATTGTCTTACAAAACATGACCACATCAAAAACAGCCCCTCCACACTTAATGGGCTCGCAATATCTGAGCAAAAAGCCACTTCCTCTGTTTGATGCTGCAGGAAAAACCCTATTTACTGCCAAATTTCCTCTGTCTTTATCGCTGTTATTGTTTTACGAGAGGTTGTGATCAATATCACGTGTGCTGAAATGTTTGTGTACGTAGCATGGTGTGGAAGAGACCTTCATCTGTCATCATTTCCTCCCTGTCTTTGAGCTGCTGGATATGGACGGTAGCAAAACCATCAACCTGAAAGAGTTTAAGGCGTCTGGATTCCTTTTCAACCTCAAGGGTTCTGATTTCAAAAAGATCTTGAACCTGTGTGACATCACTGGGGACGAGGTACAGATGTCGTTCAACCACCAGTGCTGCTTAACAGTTAAATATTTAATCTATTTAATCTATTTAATTTAATATTTAACCAATCTCTATAACTACTAACATACAGTATGCAACCAAATTTTGCACTAGGTGACTACATTTCAGGTGACTACATTTTCATAGAACATAAAATAATTGATGGTCTGGATAGTGTTTTTTCTAGTTTTTCTCCTTTCAGAATGACAAAGATTGTTTAAAAAACAAACTAACAAAGATTGTTTAGAATTATTCGTTACTTTAGCTCTTTGCATTTGGTCAATGTTAGCAGATTCTTTCAGTAGATGATGCATAAGTGGCAATCATATAGGTTATTTTTGTTAAATAGATTAAATTACAAAAACAAGTTAAAGAAAAGAACTATAATGGCAGGTGAATACCTACAGTGTATCCATAGAGAGGGTTATCAATTTCAGATACATTTTGAAAATATTATTCATGTGGTTTTTTGTGTGATTAAAGAATAGCTTTTGCCTAATGGAGCGGTACATCTAAAATGAAATCTTTATTACCGACAGTGCCTGAATCTGAGTGAGTTTCAGATGTTTACCATGATGTGCATGGATGCCCAAAAGGAGTTCAAGAGAAATCATGGCAAATTACACCGTCTCGTTGACATCTGCAGACATTTTATGAAAGAAGAAGATGAACTTGATTTACTTCATTGAGTAATTTATGCTTCAGAAATAAAGATGAAGTGTCTTCTGTTTATTCTGACTACTGTCTTATGTCATTATTAGGAAAAAGCAGTATTTATTATACGTATCAAAAGTAAAATAGAAGAGACAATGAAGCATTTGATATCGCTTATGTATGTGAATCTTTATAATGTATATCCCAGACTAGTTTTTCAGTCAAGTGAAAATTTCTTAAGTTACGTTCATTTCTGTTAAAGATACATACTTTCACACTTTGGACACACAAAAGCTGTTTATATATTTCCACTACGAATACCCATAACAAATATACAATTCATTATGTGAGGCTATCACAATGCAATTTGTTGTCAGTCAATTTATGTCAATTTACGCCCTTAATTATGCAGAAATTTTAAGGCTTAATATAATTTAAAATGAGTAATAAAAAATCCCTCCCCTCACATTTTTTTCAACCAGTCTGTAAACATGTTTATTTCTTGTGTAAAGTTGCATTTTAACATAGGGAGTCTATGATATTGACTCCGTTTTACAGCAAGCCTCACGCGGCCAGTCAATGAATGGCAGTCACTTCTGTGTTGGCTTCACGACAGAGAGCGGGAGGTTACCGCTTGCACCCAAACGTTTTGAAAAACACATTTGTGTAACTTACCTTACAGTGAAATATAACCCAGTGGCATCTAGCCCCGTTTGCCTATAAAGTGGCCTACTATTAAGTAGTTCATACATGATTTTATGAGTTGATGACATATGCATCCCTTTGCCCTTTAAAGCTTACAGTTTCTATCACAAGAGTTTATTGAGTGAAACTGAGCTTTCACAAAGCAGAGAAGAGAGAGTTTACTTCCCACATTTACCACTGAAAGGGAAGTTGACAGGCACCTTTAGCATGACAACAGTGCTCTGTGACACACTGTCCTTTCTGAATGTCATTTACATGACATTTAGTATAACTTACTGTTGCAATACAATGCATAATAGTATGTTAATGTAGTTTCATTTAAAACATGTCTTGTTTTATTTATTTATTTTTAATGCTTGTGCGATCATCTTTCATGAATGTTTTAACTCCAAGTATAAGCTTTTTTTGGATAGTCGACATTGCAGGCAGTTTCTCTGAATGAAATGAATGCTTTTATTCACATACAATGTGATAAGCACAGCCACAAAAACAGAAAGCAAACTGAAACAGGAAGCCTGTAACAAGACAAATATTTTACCACTCACTTCACTTGCTCTCCACACAAAGATGAAATGAGCTACTGAAATGGGAGATTTAAATGTCAGCATGAAAGTAAAATAGCTGAAGTGCTAAATATACTTAACATTTGTACACATTTGTGCACACATGCATAATCATAATCATCATAGTCATAATAAAAGAGCAAATTCCCCTAAAATTCGCCCATATGACATTTCTGTATTCTACATATCATGCCTTTCTTGTAAAGCCTCCATATAAGAGCTCAGTGCAGTTTATTTAGAATTTTTTATTTAGCATTATCATTCATATGCATTAAGTGACCTTTACAATAACTCACTTTTAAACTGAAAATTATTAATGTTGGAGATAAACAAAAAGTCCATCTAGACACGATTTAAACTTCGAATGAATGAAAATTCATTGATGCTATTTTACCTTCTTCATTTTTTAAATCAGAATATCATAATATGACCTACAGCTCTTTTTTGCTTAAAACCACTCCTTAAAATCAACGGCAAGCTTGAAATCAGATTAAATCTGCCATCAAGTAAAGTACCAATGGATACAACCAAGTCCCTGACCTACTTTTTTGTAGTTTTCTTGTCAATAATCCATTCAGTTGAATGTACTTCCAGTGCACCACAACTTAAACAGTTCTGAGTGCAATTATTTTCGCCCTTGTTTTGTATTTTGTAGTTGAAATACTGCACCATAAAACACTAAAATATCACCCATGAGCACAGGCACTGATGCTGAAATAGATTTGACTGAGAAGTCGACAGTCTGAAAAATGTGCCAAAACAAAATTCAAATCTTTTAGAGTAAACTGTGACAGTAAACGTTCCTGCGTTTTGGGATTATTACAAAATTTGCATTTATTAGTGAACTCTTCGAGAGGCATCAAACATCATTTTGGTGTCCACTAGATGGCATCAATCACTAAAGGGAATCTTAAGATTCAGATTGCACATTCAAGCAAGAAACTTCATTAAAATGCAAGGAAGCTCTCTTTTCAAAAGAGTGACGGCTCTGGGAAAGGTGGTGCTTTACCATCTGTCTGGTGCCATGACTGACAGATAGATCAATAACTGTAGGCTTATTATAGCAGAGTCAAAGTAAATGAGCGAGACTCAGTAAAGATCCTGATTAAAAGGAAAACCTGACCCAATCACTGACCATGTGTGTATCAAAGGCAAAACATTGCTTTTGTATTTTTAGATGTATTTAGACTGTCAAAAAAATAAAGTGTGTCACAAATATTTATACATTTTTATAATATTTATCCAAGTTTATAAAAAAGTGTGCAACCAGTCCTTTTCACACAAATTATGATTACGGGGAAGTGTTTTGTAAAATATGAGGCTATGTGCAAAAAGCAATGTTGCATAATTTTGCAGGTATATAAAAAAAAGTTTTTTTCTTTTTAACCTTTCTTTAAAACATCTTTATAATGAGAATCAAATAGCTTGCTAGAACATTTGAATATGCTTATTCGCTTACATAGAGATACTATCATGTTTTTTTCTTCTTCTGCGTTTTCATTTCCTTACTAACTTCTTACACAAAGACCTTACAAGAGCTTCCAAGGTTGATGAGAGCAGATTAATCACAAGGTACACTCATATGAGAATGAGGTGGTACTTGACTTGACAGCACTGGTCAAGCCAGAAAAATCCACGGTATATATATTTAATCTGGAGATATTTGAGGCTCATCAAGACATAGATCAAACTATAAATCCATCACGCATAATTGAATGCATCAGCACTGTCACAGGCTGTAAAATCCATCTTTACAAGCGGTCTAGAGTTCAGATGGATATTCTTTGTGTATTTTCCCTTCATTGAATATTGTATTGCTTCAAGCTGCTCTAGCTGACAACAGGCTTGGAAACCCCTGGCCTATGCAGTTCTGTAGAAGAGCGAATCTGTATATTAGACTTCACTGAGGATGTGAGACATTTGGAAGTGTGAGAACAAAAAAACAGAATATACACTGTAGGAAAAACCTGAAAATATCCCATATTGTGTCAAAGGTATTATACCATGAGGTAAGCTGATGCTTACCCATCCACGATGACCTGAGCTAGTTCACAAGCACTTCCCAGATCCCTTTATGTCCCTAAAAGGCTGGACCCGTATCCCAGAATTCACCTCTCTTGCTGCATATCTGGCCGTCACTGGGTAATTACTTTTCCATTTGGGTTTGTGTGTTGGTTTTGTCTTAACTGTGGTGATGGTGGTGATAACCACAGTAGAAAAACAATGAGTGTGTGGCACTGCATTTACTCATGAACTTGGACAGGTCAGGTCAGGACTCGAGCCATGATGTGTCATATCAAACTGCTCAGGATCATGGAAAACACATTTGTCATCTCTCCACGAGGGGACGCTACAAACTCATAATTAACTGTTAACCTGCTCTCCTATCATCGTGTTTATCACAGGGGATGACTGGTACGTCAACTTCGTTCAGTTGACGTCACGTTTCTTAATTTAACATTTATATTTTGCTGAATGAATGACTGTTTTATTCTCCTGCACTTTGCATCACGTTGCTTACGTAAGCGACGCGACTGCAAATATATTTGCTGTTATTAAATATTAAGTGAGATCTCTACACTCATTTCACAAGTATAATAAATACATAGGCTACAAATTAAGAGAGAAAGAGAGAGAGAGAGAGAGCATGTTGACTGTTCCCAACGTGATAAAGTCTACAATGATTTCATCACTTACCATGTTTCCCAGCAAGCTTTAAAAAAAGAAAAGAAAATGTACATTCTGTTTTGATGACATATGATGTCAGCTGAGTAAAGGCAGATTGGCACCAGAGAGAGCCTGAGGGGCTGGTCCAGGAATAGAGGCCAAGAAAGTGGCTGCCTGCTTCATACTGCTGCAGACGGAATGAAAAATGGTATCCGTTTGCTCAGAAAATATTTAGGCCAGACCACCACCGATGAAAAAAAAAAAAGACCTTATCTAAAGTGTGTTGAAGTAGACAGTAATTCCCTTTAAAGGGATAGTTTATCCAAAAATGAATATTAAGTGGACGGGGACCAGGGGAATCGGTCTGAACAGATCTTATAGCCTACAGTGTGTTGCGACTTCTCTGCATTGACCTTACAATGTAGTTAGAAGTTGCGAGAGAAAAGAAGTGGGAAGAAAGAAACTTTGTTTGAAAAAAAAAGACAAAACATACTCCTGGGGGACATTTTAAATATTTTGCTCAACAAAGTTTGGAAATGACTCTAGGCAGGTTAGAAAATGCTAATTCCGTTGTATATCTCCCTCTGCCAAGGTGGAAAGTCGTTGAGGTGTGCTGTGCTGTAAAATATGATTTGTAGAAATAGAGAGAAACTTTTTATCACACTCTGCCATATAGCCTGAGAATATGGTTTGACAGAAAAGGGACAATATTGGCTTCCCCAGCAACTACAAAATATACCTATTCTGTATCTTTTGGAGTACAAATTGATCACCCCATAACACATAAAAAAGACAGAGGCATCAATTGGGTGTTAGATGTGAGAAATCAATGCAAGGTGAGAATCACAAATGAGAGTGATGAAGCGTACGATAATTATATGTCAAGAACAGCTTAAAAAGTGAGCAAATGTTTGATTTTTCAATGCTCATTTATATGGCTATTTAACAGATGAGAGGAGGCATTGACTGCTAATTGCAGCTCCCATCTTCTTCACCGACTACACCAACGATTTGTACTTATTGTAGACTCGGTGTACCTCAGTGATGATTAACGTACATTAACTATAGGGATTGTAGAGTTCTGTGTTGGACAAGTTGGACAAGTTGGACAAGTTTTCCATTTCATAATCAATGTCTTTTTCAGCAAAATAAAACATGACAGAATCTGCAAGCATAACTTTTCACCTTAAGTGCATTTTAGCACCTCAGAGTAGTTAGATGTCCTATTAAAATACTATTTATGAACATTCTAAATATGTACAAAGATGTTGCTTTAGAGTTATTGCCCTAACTGCAGACTGCTGGACCCCCAAAGGTAAAATTTTCACAAATATAAGTATATATATTTTACATTAACATCTTATACAAAATCCTAGTAAAAAGTGGATTTTACATGTGTCATGATCTTGATAGCTGAAACTCATCTACATTTAGATTGTAGATTCATTCATTTAGGCTGTTATTGAAAATAACAACTTAATAAATAGAACACTTGATGTGATGCTCCTACAGATAGATGCCCTGAGGATCATTTCACACATCCTGTGTTTGTGGTGGGTGAGTATAACAGTTATTGTGCGAAAAAAAAAATGAGTTGAATAACTCCTTAAACAGTTCCCATAACTGTAGGATGTCCCAGGTTAGAGATCACATTTCTCTATTTATAGCCAAGCTTGCATTAGTGCAAAAGTCAATGGATCGCTATAGCCCATGTGGCAGAGTATACAGAGCTGAGGGTGCCATATGGGACAGAACCGCGGAGGAGGACTGCAAGGGCTGAGGGTGCCATTTGGGACATGACCTTTGAGCTGCTTTCATGCCCTTTAACTTCTGTTAATAAGGATGGATTCGGTGAAGAAACTCTAGCGCTTCTGGAACGTCGACACCAAATAAACACACAAACACATGAATTTAATCTCCCATGCATTCCTTACCCAAAAAACTTTATCAGACTTCCCAGCAGAGACATAAAGTAACAATGAAGTTGACATAAAGTTTCTTTTTAAGCAGAGGTGCTACTAATGGTAAGAGAGAGACGATCAACAGCCTAACAGAAAGTTCATAAACTAAATGTTGTACCTCATGAAAATGTGTATAAATAGCACACAAAATAAAAATTAAAACTTGTGGTATTGATTTGCAAAAATGGACTTTGGTGTATATATGACATGTATGTGTTTGGCGTGCATATGATAAGAAATTTGTTGGCAGAGATATTAGAGATATTAGTTTTTTTCATGTATTTGATATGCATTTACCCCACAACCTTAATGCTACAGATCGCATAGCGTGAACACACCAAAGTCAGTTTTTTTGTACTTATATATCATGTTTTTGTTTTTATTTGGAGTACTATTTATATGCACATTCATGAGATCGGGTAGCAGCATTAGCTTCAGGGGGATTTCCTGTCGCATACATGCAAAGCTACAGTTGCAGCTTACGATCTAACCAAGGCGTCTAATAACCAGAAATAAAGTATCAAGTTGTTTTTAAAAGCATAGCGCTTACGCTTTTTTTCCTCTTTAGAAATGACAAAAGCACTATCTACAACAGAAAACAGAGACATTGGTCAATGGGTTAGAATGTGTAAGGAGTGAAATTAAATTTAGATTTATCTCAAACCATCCACAAAGTTAGTTGAAAAACTTAAGCCTGAAGTCAAACATCCAGACTGAATCTTATGACTCAACTGCATCATAAGTAATAAAATTAAATATAAACAATTCTCTGCTAATGCTAACATGTCCTTGCAGCTGTGGTCACGATGCATGTGTTTATCATACTTCAGCATCAGTTTAGCAGGGTCAATGAACAGTCAAATGAACATTTGTGATATAACTTCTTTGATAAGATCAGTAGGTTCTTTGATCCGAAAGACAGAATTTGCAACATTTTGACACAACATTGTAAGCTGAGCTGTGTGTGCTATGCAGGGTCTTGTCTTAATGTGTCTTCCCTTGAGCTCTTTTATAGTTATGAAGAACACTGAGAAAGCCGACAAATCCAAGAGGTTTTGGATGGAGTAAAGTTTTTTTCCTCTCTCTCTCTGTCTCTTGGCCTCATACTGTAATAATGCTCCATCGCCTTTTTTTGAAGCTTCAGATGCTCAGGATGGCATTTCTTTATACTGAATACATATAGGAAACACATTTCTAAGATTGACTGGTCTTTCAGTAACTGGAATCTCTATTTTTCCATGTACCTATTAGCATATGACAGGTACAGAAGTACACTGTCACATTATCTTTAGGCCATGAAAGGATGTTTGTATGCAAAGTATGCAAATTAATAAAAGGTTTTTCATGCAGTCATGATAACAAAGTAAACAATTCATTCTGTATTTTGGCTGTTGGGTTAACAACAATATAAATAAAGCATTTATTGCAAAGCACTCTTTGTTCCATGCGATGCAAATGTGTTGAGCATACTAAAGAAAGTGCAAAATAAGAAATAAGTGAGATGTATTCTATACGTGGAAGGCAGTGGCATCTTGAGCAGTAGAAACTTTGTATTCAGAGAATTTACTTTGCTCCTTATTCTATATTGCAGTTCAGACATAATGAGAAAAGCACATTTTAATTGGCTGAATTGATTGCAATACTGTTGCTTGATGAGATCATTTTACTTTAGCAGTTGAAAGTCTATCAGAGGAACAATATGTATGCTTAAGGAGTGGTTTTTCTTTGTTTGTGCCCCTAAATGTTTCAAAGCAATCTCTACTTTCAGAAATATAAATCATCTGACCTTAAGTACATTAATTAATCACTGCTGATAAAGTGGCATCCTGCTACGACTTTCATATCGTGCATCTAGTCATCCATTCTTTGTAATAGCTGCACAGTTTATAAAATGTATTAGGTCATTACGCTCATTCATTTTACTTTTCCCAATTGTCTACATTGTTTTTTAGCCGCAAAGTATAAAAACTCATTTTGCTGTTTTATTGTAATGGCAACATTCTGAAGTCAGACATTGTCTCAGAAATTATGGAAGTTACGAAAATTACTTCACCATAATAATGGGTCATTTGCGTGAGAGGCTACATGCCTTTTACGGTCAGAGTTTCAAGCTATTATGCCACATATAATATTCGTTGTGTATGTGTTGGAAGCAATGTAATGCAAAAAGATTTATTTTAGGTCCCTCTGTCTAATTCATAAAGAGAAGCTTGGTAAAGACCCCTCATTATCACCTCCATGTTTCATAAGGCATAAAAGATAATGTAGAAACACATATAATTATCTCATCAGCACCTCTCATGATTTAGTGTTAATAAAAGATTTTTGTTCCAAAATTAAAGTGTGTGAATTATTTATTGGCAGGATAAATGATGGTGGAAAAATCACTCACATTGTTTAGACGTTCTTGATAAAGACACATTTTTATGAGGTTTGCTAAAAGTCAATGGATTCATATGTCTTATGAAAATATATAAAATGTATATAAAAAGAACAAAAAACCCAAACCAGAAATACTACCCTAATGTTTATCACACTTGAAAGAACCAATGACTAAACTATGATAAAATAGACTTAGTATGGATTATGGACTAGTGCATTTTGGCCAAAAGGGATGATTTCTCCTTACACATTTGCAGCTTTTTTACTTTCAAAAGATGTTAATTCATGGACTGGAGATATGTGAATTACTTGAAGACTATTGTGATGTTTTTATCAGTTGTTTGGACTTTCATTCTGACGGCACCCATTCACTCCAAAGGATTCATTAGTGAGCAAGTGATGTAATGCTCAATCGCTCCAAATCTGTTCTGATGAAGAAACAAACTCATCTACATCTTGGATAGCCTGAGTGTAAGTAGATTTTCGGCAAAGTTTTTTTGGTGGGTTATTTCTTTAATTAACTTGGCAAATCAAAAGGAAAATGCATTGAATTTCATATGAAGTCAATTTATGTAAACCAGTAATACAACATTGTATTTTATCCATTATATAGGCCTGTATATATTCATATATATCATAAGGCCTCCACTATCGAACAATGTCATATTCACATATGGACATATGGAGATAATGGTCAATCCTATAACTTCCACTATTAAATTAGATGCCTCACTTTTTTCCATCAAACATGTGAGAAAAAAGTGTGATTGCTGAGTTGAATTGAATTAATTTCCAAGCGATGAAATGCAAGAAGCAATCAAAGGTGCTGATTATTATAGCACATACCCCCAAAAAGTTCACATTTGCATTTACAGTCACCAGACTCCAGTCGCTTTTCACAGTGTTTGTTTTTTAATCCTAAAGTTCTGTAACAAAGTTTAATGTAGTTCTGTTTTCTTCAGGAGTCTTCATTGATGTCTTTTCTATTCTTTGAGGTGTGGGCAGAGAAAACAGCAAACCAGTATGAGTCTGGCCTTTCATCTTTCGCTAACAAGGTTAGCCAAAACCACAAACACTCACACTTTTCAGAACTGGTAAGTAGAAAAAGCCCACCACAGCTGCTTTGTTCTTCAGCGGACCAATCTCTTGCACCATGTCAGTCATTGTTAGCACCATGAAGAATCCAAGGTTACAGGGCCTTCTATACATTTAGCACCGAACAATTACTCTCAATCTCACAATATCACACAATCTCCTCTGGTTTGTCATGTTTAATGGCCAGGCCACTTCGAGGGACAATGCCTTATTGCTTGCTTCAAAATTGGTAAATCCAATCTCAAAAAAGCTCTTCTGTCTGTTGCCAAAGAATAAAAATTCTATTTAATACCTGAAATGATAAAGAGCAGTGTTGGGTAAGTTACTCAAAAAAACAATCCACTACAAATTACTAATCACTTCTTAACATTGCAATTTGAAATTTGAAAGTGAAATTTAGTTATTTCACTAAAATAAAGAACATGAGAAATACAGTATATCAAAAGAAAGCTCAAAGTGTCTATCAATTAAGTTACAGTATGTCGAAAACAAATATTCTCTGAAACAATAAACCAATCCGAGTTACAGTCTTTCCCGCCTCAGCTATAAAGCGATTACAGATAAATGTATCATCTTTACTGCATTACCAGGAAAATTAACGCGCATTATAGCCAACTAATTTCTATTAATTGTGTGTCATTTTGGCTCCATCAGGGCTTATTAAAAAATGGCAAAAAAAACCTACCTACATACATTTCACTACACTTTCCAGCTCCAATGAACACTAGAGGAAGTAAATCACTATAAAGAGTTATTTCTTGTATTAATTTAAGACTTTTTTAACATTGTTCATTGCACAATACTATGCCATGACCTCAAAACATTCTTTCCATAGTGCATGAGTGTAAACTAATACATTTAGATTTGCTGTATCACATAATCATGCGTTATGCATGATTGATTGATTGATGCATGGCTTCTCTGACATAGTAAACTTGCTTGGTAGCTCACCTGGTACAGCACTGACTGAATTTACTGTACCTTTTTCTGGCTACAAGTCCTGTGAAACACAAATCACAATACTTTACAAAAGAGATCAAACAGCATGTTCCTTCACAAAATTTATTTTTTCTCTTACATTTGCTTATGAGCACATAATCAGTTAGATTTAAGCTAGGGTTTAGAGTAACATGAACATTTATTTCAAATGAAGTAGAGCTTTAAACTAGTGACACTCATCGGACATTTCATTTATGAAACTTAACTAAGATAATATAATGTTTCCTCGGTCGTGTCTATCTGTTTCAGGGACAACTGAGCACCAGTTTAGCACCAGTTACTGGACATATTGCTTTGAAACTACCATACCTGCTCAAACAATGCAACTAATGCACGATTTTATTTCAGGTTTTGCAGAAATACGACAAATGTGATTAATTCAACATTTTTTGTGTCGAGTTTGTGTTCAGAAAATCTGGAAGCCCTTTACAGTGGGTTTATTTCCCCCCAGTTTCATGCTTCCCGTCTGCCAGCAAGAGGTGGCTTAATTTATTATTCTCACACCTGTCTTTCATTTGCCACATTAGTCATGACTATGCAACATGGCTAATTGGTATTCATGAATGTGCTTGCTGGAAGTTATTCATTATTGTGATCCATTAACACAAATTAAAAAGTAAATGGACAAAAGGACATGGAATTAAGGGATAAATGGGACCTTCGGTCAGGCGCTTTATATGGGGCATGTCCTTGTCTATTAACAACTCTTTTTTCTCTATTTCTCGAGTTCACACTTCCTCATTAATAGAATGGATAAAAGCAAATTTGGCATGCTGTCCGGGGAACGAGCTGGGAAAACGGCAGACTCCGAACCCTAGGTGAGGGTTAGGGTTTGGCGTCCAGCTTGATCTCTTTCTGCCCCCCCAGAAGGAAGTCATGGAGCTGAAGGAGGAGGAGGGGTGCACAAAAAGCGATGTAGGGGAAACAGGGTTATTTTTAGTGGGTAGGAAGGATTTGATTGGGTATTCGTAACGAGGAGATTGATTAGATGACGCAATGCCAGCCGCGATTAATTTGTCCGGCGTTCCTCCCGAAACTATGTTATTATCAAAACATGCACTTATTTTCTGGATTTATGAATATAGATGTTATTTGTTAGAACAGCACATTTCTTTTAGAGAACAGAAACAAGATGATAAATTATCTTCTGTGACTCTAATGTCTGGGTCTAAATTTGAATGCAGGATATTTTTTAAAGGAAACATGAAGCACTCTTCATTACGACTAATCAGATTAACCCAATAACTTACACTAACTGAATTACTTCTATTAAGTATAAAAGTGAAATCTGACTCAGCAACTGAATCTACAGTAATTTCCCCTGGTGTTTGTGTTCTTATAGAGAGTATAACTAATTATATAAATTTGTGTTTTTGTCTCTGTGGGAACGCTGCTTTGGCTATCAATATCATATTTTGAATATAGGCTTCACTGACACGAAACAGTTTATTTAGTTGGCATGAAAGTTCTGCTTCCTTTACTAGATGGAATAAGGAACAAGGATGGAATGATAACCACATCTCTCTCTGCTCACAAACTCTCACACGCACATAAACAAATATAAACAAAAATATACCAGGTTTAAAAAAAAAGAAGCTCCACAGGGGTGAGCAGTAGAGACGGATTTCCTTGTATCCCAGCAGCTTTGACTATAGACTAAACTCCAAACAACTCAGCGTGAGGAGCATGACAGGAACAAATGCATTTTTTGATGAAAAACTCTATAACTTTCACCAATGTCACTTACATTCAGAGCGTAGACTGTTTTGCAACTGTCCAAGTAAATTTCCGTTCCTCTTTTTGAAAAGTTGCTGAAATGCCACAATATTCTTCTAGCAGCAACCACAGCATATCAGCAGGTGATGGTGTTGCATGACAATAAACATTGCTAGATGCAATGGAAGGATTGTTAATAAACAGCATGATAAGTATGCCCCTGTGAACAGTATTGGAGATTGTGCCGTATGGAAAAGTGTTTGACTAGAGCACACCTCTCCAGCACCATGTGCCTCTGCTGGAATGCATTCCCAGACTCTAGATAAAGTATCATGTGATTGCAGAAGGTGACTGTCATAAATCAAACTAGACTGGGACATACTGTACACACAGTTACACGCAAAAGCATGTGGGTGCTACTTTAACTATGGCATTTGTGGCCCTGCAGATTTAAAATAATCACACTTGAATCACTCTGCAGTGAGCTGTGTTTAACAGTGTGCACTTCTGTTTAAGAGTTTGAAAGAAGATATTTATTATTGCAGTACCTTTATTGGAAACATTAAATGTATCAAAAGAAAGAAATAATTATTTTACTAAAAAATTATATTTTGAATAAATATTATTCTATTTCTATTTCTTTTAAAAAAACATATTTTATTATGTCTTTCAAACACACACACAGACACATATAAAAATCAAATGTTTCTTGAGCATAAAATAAATAAAAATATGTGAAGGATTTAAATAAATTACATTTTAAAATATAGAAATATTATTTTAAATTGTAATAATATAGAATAACTGTTTAAAAGTGTCATGTTCCGTGCCTATGCTGTCACTGCTTGAGTCTGCTCCACTGCCACAGCCACAGTTCCAGCCTGAGTCTGCTCCACTGTCACAGCCACAGCTCCAGCCTGAGTCTGCTCCACTGCCACAGCCACAGTTCCAGCCTGAGTCTGCTCCACTG
>JAUMHI010000055.1:12175207-12194373 GCA_032359435.1 Enteromius unitaeniatus
TAAAATCCAAGCTCCGTGTCCTTCGCTCCTTGCCAGCTGAGAAGCGCGCACACTACAGCAGACCGCCGTACGTGACAAAAAGAGTTCTTGAGAAACATTTAAAAACCTAATAATAATTAATAATAATGTTTTATAATGGTTTAAGATTGCAGATTGACAAATTGCAGAAAAATTGTCAAGGAAAAGGTGGATAAGAGTAAATATCTGATTGTTTTGGCTAAACAAAGACACATGTTTACTGCTGTTGCTATGCCAACCATTCATCAGTAGGTACAGTTCATCTCCTTTCTGCTGCACGTGTTCATATCTTTATTGAGTTTGAGATGAAGTCCACGGCAGTTCAATTCCAATCTCTGCACATTAGTCATCCATCTGCCCCCTTCGAACTCACTCGGTCACCAATCCATTACCCGTGCCAAGAATTCCACTGTGTTGGTGATTTAGCCTAGAATCACTTCAATCTGTCTGTCAATTCATCTATCCATCTATTCAACCAAGCCTGACTATAGTAGTGGGGAACAAATGTAAAAATGAAATATCCAATATCGACCACTATTCTGAACATTAGGGGAGCCCTGTTTTTAACAAGCAATTTTCTCAATCAATCCACTCCATACGTCCTGTACCAAAGGAGCTTGGATTCATCTAACAAGGTCTCCTTTTCATCAAATCAAAAAATCAAAAAAAAAAGAGGAGAAAGGGTTGTATTGTTCACATTGTACAGATACATATGGATCAGGATGTGTTTTCATTCATTAGGCTTCTCATAGGTCTTTACAAATGACATTAGTGAGGGCTTCTTACCTTGCTCATGCAGTGCTTGTGTAATTATGCGCTTTGATAAGGTGCTGTTGAGATAACAGACAGCATTCCTGTAGATAATGGCAGGCCACTGAGGTAACGGACCACTTGTGCGGACTGCCTTGGTTCTTCTGCTGATATCAGCTATGCTGCTGGGAAAAGGTTATTTCCATCTGCTTGAAGTACAGGAGCTACGCCTGGCCATGCTGCGCTCTCTCTCACTCTCTCTGGAGGCACTACATGTTTTGTCAGATTGGATTCAGCGGAAAGAACAGGCCATATGGCTTTTACTATGCAAACAAACAAATGCCATTTATTTACTATTCATAAGAGTGAACGATTGATCAACGAGGGTGACAATAAGACAAAAGGCTCAGATAAATGAGCTTAAAACTTTGTGTAGGGAAGAACTTAAAAAAAATAAAAATCATTTCATTGGTTTAATTTAATAAAGAGAATAAAAAGTTTAACAAGCACTCAAGTGCACTTTATCTTATCCTTTACCAGGTCTTTATAGTGTGTACACCAGAGAATCTTATCTCTGAGAAAATGTATTTATTTTGAAAATCTCCAAAAATATGTAATGAAACCTGTTTTATACAATCCTATCCAAAAGTTTAAAGTGTGTAAATTTATGTCTAAACAACATTTTGATTGTGTGACCTTTTTAAAGAATACAAAAAAAAATTCCTGATGAAGGTCTTATGACCGAAACATTGTTTATAAATAAATCTGGTTATCTGGTTTATTTTTCATAAAAAGAAAGAAAGAAATAGAAACAGTAGTAATATTGTTACAATTTAAAATAATTATATATATTTTTATGTTTTTATGCAATCTTTTTACATACGTTTTTATGTCATCAATTCCTGTAATGTCAACACTTAAAAAAGGCCTGACATCATTGAACCACTGATGGCAGATGGAGTATTCTGACAATGTTTTTTTTATTTATTTCTGGGTCTTGACAGTGGTATTTATTTACTTGGAAATATCTTAAATTGTGTTCCGAAGACGAACAAGGCTTTTAGGTCTGGAATGGCATGGAGGTGAGAGATTAATGACAACATTTTATTTTGGGGTGGAGTTGCCCTTTAAGTAATATTTCAGTGTTGTTGGATGTACGCTATATTTAGAACTATTACATGGCACATTAAAAGAAAAACATTATCATTAAAACTCTAAACCCATTATAACAAGACGTATCTGAGCACTATCAGTATCCTGGCATGACAAATATAATCTTTGTGACTTATAACATTAGCAGTTTATGTCCTCCCATCAAATGTTTGCCTCATAGATGTTGTGATGTCTGTCTATTTTAGTATCTGGAGCCATAATGACTTGATTAACAAGGTAAACTGCTCCCAGAGGCATGAAGAGTCCCTACCCTGACTGCTTTTGCATTCCCCTTTACACACACACACACACACACACACACACACACAGAGCAGATGTCAGTGAAAGATACCTTGGAATGTAGTACATGTAATTTCAGAAATGTCATGTATGGGTGGATCTCATTAAGCTGTGACAGAAATGGTCTCATTAATCCAAAACAGTTTTTATGAAATGAAACACACCAACATGAGGAAGTGCAACAAAATCTGATTTGTAAACATGATTTTCATTTGCTCTGAGTTTGAGGAATAGATCAACATAAAAAGTGATGGGGATGTTGGTGTGTTATGAGTGAATAACAGAATGATTCATTCAAACAATTCATTTAAATGAACACAAACAACTCTAAAAAGAATTGAATATGAATACATGGAAGTGAGTGACAACGACTTGTTTGCTTCAAAGATTTATTCAGAAGCAGTTTCAGATTATGAGTGAACTCTCAGCCTGTCGCTGGATTTTAAATTGGACCGGTAAACAGGTAAGAATCTATCTTCATTAACGACAGTGTTGCTTTCAATTTGCTTGTTCTGAATGAAACTGCATTGAAGTGTGTTGCTGTGCCAAAGTTGTTAAACAGGGGAGCTATTTTCTGGCAGCAAACAATCTATAATTTATCTGTAGCAATACTGTAAAATAGCATCTGCGGTAATAAAGTAAATGAAATGCACTCTCGTACTCTTTAGCTTGACTGGATGAACTGACTCCAACGTATCAATATGGTGATGGTGAGCCACTCCTCCAAAATAAGCCATTCAAGACAGCTACATGTCTAAACGTTCACTTTATAACCTGGAAGGGATACCAAACTGGACTATATATAATCCACAAAATGACCTTCTGAATGTGAACCATAAACATATACTCTACTTTGAAAAAACGCTACTATATCACACTGCCCATATTGTGTTTCATAATGTTCTGTGTACTGTCAAGTCCTGTGTTATGTGTACTATGTATACTGTTATGCGCTCTACATGTCCTGTGTGTCCCGTGGTTTGCATTTGCAGGAACATTGCAAGCAACTTATCATAAGAGCAAAAGATAATGTACTACACATCCATTTTAAGCACAAACTGCAGAAAAAGAACAGGGAACAAGAATATTTTAGAACCATAAAACTCTCCATGAAACCTATCTTTAAAAAATACATTAGATGAGTACCTCCGATATTTCTCACTGATGCTGTCACATATTTCAGCTGGATCCTTTCCACAAAGAAATAACAAACTATTTGTTGATCCCAGAGGCTGTAAAGTTGGTAGGACCATTAACTCAGCAGGAAGTTGAGTTGGCGTTAGTATGATGATTTAGCTTTTCAACTGCTTTTGTAAATCAGGCTAACAGCGAAAAACCTCTAATTTTTCTAAACTGTATGACTTTTTCTTTCCTTTCATCCCTGGAACATGAAAAAGAGATGTCTGAGTGCTAAATAGTCACTAAAAGTGTTATCTTCTTTTCCGTTCTGCAAAAGAAAGTCAATCACACAGGTCTGAATCAACATGAGATTCATGTATGGGAGAACTACTGCTTTAAGTTTAATCAGTATATATGCAACTGTTGTGCGTCTATATTAAATATCTGTCCCACTTTATATTAGGTGGCCTTAACTACACAGAAATAAAGTACTAAAGCTGTCACTGGGGTGGTACCTTTTCAAATAGTACAGTTTTGTACATTTCAGGTAGTAATATGTACACTTTAGGTATTCAAATGTACCCTTAAGGGACCAATACGGGCCCTTTTCATACAAATGTGCAGCTTTTGAAAACGTATCGCCCCAGTGACAGCTTTTTTGTGCCTTTATTTCTCAGAGTGTACTTACATATAAATTAATCATTTGGTACAATGCACTTATTGTGTGCATACGTGTTCTTACATTTTTTAAATACCTATATGTATTTACATCTGTAATTACATTTATAATTACATTGTTGACCAATCCCTTAAACCTACCAATATCACCAAACCTGTCCTTAACCTTATCCGTATCCCACCTCAAAAGCAGCAAAAGTGTTTTGCAATAAAATATGAACATGCATTTCAAATGCAAGTACATATTCGTTAAGGCCACCTAATTTAAAGTGTTTCCTGTTAGTCTGCCACAATGCACTTAATTTTAAATGTAATCATTACCTCTAGAGAGTCTTTGCGTCACACCTGGTTGCGACAGTATTTGAAGCTGTAAGTCCTTATTGAGAAGTCTGACTTTGGTTCAGCTCATGTCAAAACAATGTTTTGAGTGTTTTATGGGGTGAATCATGAAGCATTAGTTTTTAAACTACAAATGTGATGTTACCACAAGTGTCCTTGACCAGCTTTGAAAATGGTTTCTTTAATGGTTCACATTTAGACCTGTATTTATTGCCATCCACTTGGATGAAGGCCACAAATTCCCTGGGAAAATAGTTTTTGCCTTAATACTGAAGTACAAAAGTATGTATAGAGTATTATATGTAATACTATTTGTTCCTATTAACAGCTAGAAAAAGTTTGCCAACATTACTAAACCCATAGTGAAATCAGATGAAATGATTATATTCCTGAGACTGATTAGTCTCTGTTTGCTGTTGAATATAGATCAATGGGAGACGTTGCACTCAAACACCTCTAGATGGCTTGACATTTGGAGAGAGATAATTGAAGGTCAGTGATATGACACATTTTATCGTTGATGTAAATGCAAGGGCATAAGTTAGCCTGATGATATTTCTGAGGACCAATCAATAGCCATTACGCAGACACTTTATGGGCTCTTCTCCACTAAGGCAATCAGGATCAATTTAGAGTGGCCTGAACTATCCTTCAATTCATTAACCCAGCTCAACAAAAGAAGAGTCGGCTCAAAACTCAATATTTGAGAAATATTCACCGAAACACTACTGACAGGCATACGTACCCAATGTTCTTCTCCAAGTATCCATCTTGAGGCAAGAGAGTGCAGTCAATTCCTTCAAGAACTACTTGGAAGAAAGAAAAAGGGCATATACTGACTGAACCCACCAACATAATGAAATAGAAAGAAGGACTGAAAGAAAACACAAAAACAACAAATCAAAAACTACCGAACTGTGAAATGGATGTGAGTCACCTAAGTAGCTGCTAATAGGGCAGTCAAGTGTAGTTGCTAAAGTCGCTCTCGCTCTATGTATCTACAGCTCACAACTCACACAAGACTTATCTCTGCACTTGCCTCAACTGTTTTTGCAGATGGACGGTTTCTCAAACTCAAAGATGCATTATTTCCTTCCAGCTGCTTTAAAACAGGAAGCAGCTATATTCTACTCACACTGGGTGGGTATGGATGTTAAAGCATGAAAATGCTTACAGTTGAAGCAAACAAAGCAGCAGGAATTAAACAAGATGTGGTGTGGAAGGAGGTAGACAGGCCTGGGCCACTATGTTATGGAATTCATGCTGTGCGTTGATGTGAAAATAAATCCTGCCAGCTTTTTAGTAAGAGTGAGATGTCAAAATTACAATGAGGGGGAGGATCTTCTTTATATAATAAGAAGTCAAATAATTAGAGTCACACAACAATAATTATGTCTAACAGCATCACAGCTCACAGTTTATGCTTTCACTTAGAGGTTTAAGTCAACATTTTTAGGATTTTGAATAGACTGTTGTATCCTCTAGAGGGTCATGAGAGTCTGTCTGTGTTCAAAGCAGTATCTGTGGCTGGTGAGTAATGACTATATTTATATATAATAATAAGCAATGTTGAGAAGTTATTTTAAAACGGGAGCTTCCTAAACAACAAGGTGGCTTAAATTGCAGTCAAATGCAAGGAACCACAACAAATGTAATCTTTTATTTAGTAATTAATAATCTGCCAAAATTAATAAAAGTTGTTGGTGTTTTACTGCCACTCATGTTTATTTCAACGGTAAACTGCAATGAATTGTATGTGTAAGTAATTTTTTCGCAAGTTCGCAGGAATGTTTTTTTTTAAACGATATTATATGTGCAATGATGAATGCAACACTGATGGTGCAACACTGAGACTTGCTGACACAAGTGAACTACTGTTTGCTGAAAAATTTTGTATTTAAAAATAAATTTCTGTCAATTTCATTTCAAAATGGTATGACTTTCTTCTGTGGCACATAAAAGATATTCTTGCCCACACAATGAATTACCAACTACCAACATTCTTCAAAATACTTTCTTTGTTTTCAACAAAAACATGTTTTATACAATCCTGATAAAAACATGTTTCCTATATATCTACAAACATATTATGCTATTTTTGGCTTTAGAAGAGTCAAAAACTTAACATACAGCACTTCTAAGTTACTTCAATCAGATGTCAAACCACATGCAAACATGTGTTGCTCAGAAGTGTGTGGATGTTCACTTCTATCTGGTTTATCAGTAGCTTGCAGAAAGTCTTGTGATGAGAGAGACTTGTGATAAAGATGAACCGGAGCATTTCAGCAGCATTCAGATTTTCAGGCACAAAGTGGATAAACTGCTCTGAATACATAAACATGATAAATAAATAAATAAAAAAACAAAAGCCAACATTCAAGCAAGCAAATAAACAAACAGAACTATTTTGCTCCAAAATATCAGGCAAATAGAAGTTACAGTACTAAAAGCTACCAATGACATTGGCACGGTTGCCATATTTTTTTAAATGAACCAAGCTAAAATAAGAGATTTTATAAAAAAAATTATACAAATATACTCCTTACTAAAAGTACTGGCTTAAAGGACATGTGTCTTACCCTTTCTTCTAGGTTACACACAAAATGATGCTTGGCAGACAGTTTACACAACAATTTATTCATTACTAACACCACAAGCAAGGAATCCAATGCATTTCAAACACAGCAACAGAATGAACCAAACTGAGAGAGACCATGTGACTCACCATGCACAGCAGACACAGACGATCCATGAGTCTATGTTCATGTATTTAGGCCATACTATTAGTTGCCAAGTACACAAGGAGGAGTACAGGAACCACGTCCTCCTCACAAAGGCCAAATGACATCTGGTTCATCTTAACACTGTAAGGCAGAATACTTTACAATTAATTATAAGGACTATATAATATCATTGCAGACAGCTGTAATGCTTCACATCATTGACCTTGCTTCCAGACAGAACTTTAAATACTAGCTCATTTCTTTACCTTGGAATATGTTTTCTGCATGAGTTGCTCACTCCATTCATACTACACAGTAGGCTCTTATATAATATGATTCATGGCATAATTTACATGTCAATAAATTATAACAAACAGACATTTTGACAATAAGACACTCCAGCAGTGCTTAGTGAGAGCCATTAAACAAAACAAGACAACACTGTGGTTCTGAATTATTAATACATTTTTAATGACCATCTTTAAGCAACCTCAGTGCACAAATCGATACAAATGTTCCACGAAAATTTCCATTGACTTCATTCGCATTCTCTATAATCAGCATTGCATGTAATTTATTTGAACAATATCAAGGGGCTTAATTCAACCAGCCTGATGAAATGCTCTCACAACCTATTACCATAACCTAATTCTTGCAACCTGATCAATTGCACTCAATGACAGAAAGAGGCAAATAGGGCCGTTTGACTTTGTTGTTCCATCAAGCTAAAAACGAAGGCCTGATGTGAGGCATCTGGCTGAGATGGCATTAATTATAGACATCTTTTGCTACAGATAGGTGATGAAGTCAATAGCCTTTTGTTCACAGCAAAACTAAACGAATCATGCACTCAGAGCTGCACAATGCTCATAAAACAGGGTCTCTGCAGGCACAAAACACTGTTAAGATTAAGATTCCTGAGAAAACAGCTTCAGACGGACCGTTTTAAATTTGATATTTATTTTCTTGTTTAAAATCTGGACCGCATCCAAAAAAAAGTGCCAAAAATAGGAAAGCATTCAGTAAAAACAGGTGTGAACTCTCAACGGTGCCTCAGGTAGAACAGGTGAAGCCAACAACAGTTTTCACCAATCATTCCAAAACATGACTCATATATAATTATCATGACAATGTCTACACCGTTTTTTAATTGCAGATAATATTTAAGAACTTGTATGTTGAGTTTATTATCAAATGAAACCCATGCTAACAAAACCCCCAAATGGGTTGGACTAGGTTAGACATGACCAAGCATGAAATCACCATGCGTGGTATGAAGTAAATGAAATAGAGTAGAGTAAGGTGCTTTGAGCATTACTGATGGGGCTGTGGGTGAACGTAGGACAAAATAGCTTGGGAAACACTGCTCTGTTGCACCGTAAAAGAGCTGGTGGCAATAAATCTTCTGAATTCTGTCTCAAATCCAATCCAGGATTAACTTGTTTAGGTGAGTTAGAAGTCCACGGCACTACAGTCCAGCATTTGTTATAGAAAAACTTGTAAAAGAGCTTTGCGAGCTTGCGTCCATCTGTGAAACTTCACAGAACTTCTCCTCGGTATTTCTAATTATCCAAGCCGATGAACTCATCCAAAGGTTTAGCGCTGCAACTCTCTGCTAACGCCATCTTTAGACAAAACGTTCTCAGTCAATTCAGTCGGTGCTTTCATATAAATGTCCCGCAGACCCTGTAATGACATGTGCCTTATATAAAAAGTGGCAGCAGGGCAATTGCAATTTCTAGATATCTAACCTGCAGATATTGCAAATGAATGGTGACTTAGTGCCATTCCTAAACTGCAGCCTGTTTCCAAATATGCCTGATATATTAGTTTTATTCCTAAAAAGTGATTTGTGCCTATCCCAGCAACACGTCTATGATTAGACTATTATTAGACTAATCCTGTGTTGTCCCATGACATGATTGTGCAGCACACGTGACCCACAGTGTACTTAGGCCAAAAACTGAATTTGTGCAAAAAAAATAGGCTTCTTTTATATTCTGTGTTTACAGGATTAAACACACACTGTCAACAGTTTAATACTTTTTGATACTTTTTATTTGATGTATTATGTTATGTGTTTAATGTCCTAAAGTAGTAGAAATAAGTCAATTATGTAAATGTACATTTTAATCAATTTTGTAATACAATCACTGAAAGTCACAATTTATGGACATTCATGATTTAAAATAATAAACCCTCATGCATTAAAGTTCCTTTCACTTACACATAACCAAAAAAATAAACCAGAAGGCAATGCTCTTCGCTTTTCAGACATTTACAACGTACACACTGTCTGTAAAACTCATTACATACATGGAAAGTTTTCATTAAATCAGCTTGCCTAAACTAATCATAAATCTTTCCACAGCGTGAAGCATTAAAGCTTAGTTAGATTCATGATGTCTTGTAATCTGGAGAATGTTATTATAACTGTAAACTCTGACATATGTGTTTATAATGCTTACCTCTAGTTTTATGAAATATGATGTTGACTTTCTCAAGCATAAATTATTTAAGAAAGGGATAATCGAAGGCTTATGGATGACATTAAACACTTATAAAATACTGCAGGGATGTTCTGCTCTTTCTTTCTCTGGCATGACTTGGTCTTCAGATATTTTGCAGATAAATTCTGAGCATTGCCAGGAAACATCCTTCCCTTTGCAAAATGATGTAATCAAGTCACATTCTTTCCCTTACAAAAACAAGAGGAAAACTAAAACTTGTGATCACCATTTTGAAGAGTGTTTATCATCTATAAGAGACAAACAAGGCTTTGTGAAAACCTTATCAGACAAACCATAGTTATTGCTTTGAATAACCACGTGATAATTTCTCTTGTACACTGAATGCATGCATCTTTAGAGATGCCCCTTGTAAAAGCTAGCATTTGAGACTAGCATTTAAATGCATGTTCTGCTTTCTCATTCCTTGTGTTTACAATAAATTATACCCCTAATTGTGAGTGTGAATCACAATTTAATTCTTGATGTAACTTAATAAATATCTATGTACTAAAGCGAGACAACATACAAGACAAGAGCGTTGTGTAAATGACCTTCAAAAACCAGACCACATGACCACATGATTTCTTCAGCACCCTTGATGTTGCACGCATGGCAGGATGTCAATAAACTCAAGCACGAAACAATTACTTAAAATACTTCATATTTTTTTTTAGCATTTAATCATGTCAGCATAGGAAGTTGAGTATAGTTTAATAAAAACATTGATACCATTGCCAAATCCACCTCTGAACAGTACTCTTTGAAGATATGCATCCTTGTTATAAGCTGTCAGCAATTGCAAAGAGGAAGCAAAATGTTCTTTTTAACACCCACATGTTCTCTCTTTACAACGCTCTGTGTGGGTAGAATTTTATCAAAACGTACGTGATCACGCTGTGCACAAAAACACTATTCAAAGTTTCTGTAGACAGTTGATTTGCATTGGTTTCCTGTATGCACAGTAACCAGAGAAGTTTTGCACAATTATAACTTTCTGAACAATCCTTACATTGATCAGTTCAACAGTACAGCTGATTGTGAACCTTCTCGCAAAAAAGCTGAAGCCTCAACGCGGTCATAAACTCTTGCACGCAGTAACCTAACCTTATGAAAAGTGCAATGAATCATGACCTTTTGATACTGAGCAACCTGCCAGCCATCGCAGTGCAGTTGCAGTCCAACCTTACGAGTCACTTCCTGTCCACCTATAAAGTACTTACAAACAACACATGTCCATGACCCCTGGCTTTGGGTGTGCCGGCAGCCAACAGGGTTCAAAGGGAAGACATATAAAATGAAGATACAATGACATTGTAAAAGGACAGGAAATCAGGAGGTTCTGTTAGCTTGGTCTTCATATGGAGCTTGACATAATTGTCTTCAGGGTCAACAGGTTATCGATTGGGACATTGGCTTAAATCACTTCTGTTTATCTAAAGATTGTCCAACAAAAGATTTGAAGAGGGATTGTTTTTTATGAAAATGTCATAGCCTAAAAAAAAAAATGGTAGCATATTACACAAACTGGATTTTACTGTATATGTATATATATATATATATATATATATATATATATAGTACTGTGCAAAAGTCTTAGGCCACTAGTATTTTCAGCAACAAAAAATGGTTTTAAGTAGGCTATTTCTATCTTTTGCGGTAGCGTGTCAGTTGGAAATATCAGTTCACATTTCCAAACATTATTTTTGTCATTAATTGTAATAATGCAGTGAGATTATTGTGTGACAACAGCCAGTGCTCCACAGAGATCTGATCTGATCAACATGAAGTAACAGGACAAACTGAGACAGACTCAGTCCAGAAGAACTGTGGCAACGACTCCAAGATGAAGAATAAAAACCTACCTGGAAAGTTACCTGAAAAACTATGGGCAAGTGTAGCTTCGGAACAGAAGCTGTTTTACCAAAAGCTGTAATACCATATATTTAATTGATTTAGTTAATAAAAGTTAATTGATAAATTAAATCTATTTATGCCATTATTTTTGAAAGCATCCCCATTTTACAGCATTTTTACACGAGTGTCTAAAACTTTGAACCACACTGTAGCTTTGCAGGTACAGCAAACATACTACTTAAAACCATCTTTTGTTGGTGAAAATACTAGTGTCCTAAGACTACACAGTACTGTGCAAAAGTCTTAGGACACTAGTATTTTCACCAACAAAAAATGGTTTTAAGTAGTATGTTTGCTGTATGCACTGAAACTTCCAAGGGTTTGGAACTTTTGAGTTTGAGTTTGACTAAAGATTGCAAACACTAGTTTATCATCTTTAGCGTGATTTCAGAGAAATAAACATGATGAAAGACACAGTATGCTTTATTTTAGAGAGAAGTTTTTTCTGTGATAAAACTTGATAAACTTCTCTAGAAAATTACAGATTTCGATGAGCTGTATAGATACAGACTGCTGGCAGATGGTTTATGGAAACCAGGACAGACTATCTGTTAAGAGATATTGGAACGTTTTCTATCCAGACAGCAGGCTGGATGAGGTGACTGTTCCGGTCACTAGCTTTTGTGACCATTATATGCAGTAAATGATTATAATGCTTTCATCATTTCTGCCTAAATTTTCAGAAAGTACAATAGTGTAGAAACTTTATTATATAAAATGGAAGTAGCATATCTGAGGACACAAGCCATTGTCACACATGCCATTGTCATAACACATCATTTTAATGTTTTAATTGTATGCGTGCTAGGAGGAGCCAATTCATGTCTAAGTGGGTATTTTCTAATGTGATGTATGAAACAAGGGCTTGTTAAAGTCATTCCACAGCACCCTAAACATAAAGTGACAATTATAAAGGAAGCATAGGTGTGACCAATGCACAGTACAAGTATTAAAAACATGGTTTTGCATTGTTCTCTTTTAAGGCAAGCCGACTTTGCTCAAACCTCATCCCACATCCTGTTCTTGTTCAAGGCCAGAGTAAGTATCTCAACACAAAATGATCTGCTGTTGTTATAGAAAAATACTTGATCAATTATTCAATAATTTCATTGATCTTTCCTAATCGTGTTCAATGTAAAAAATAAGGTTTTAATGAGAAAATGCTAAAATCATATTGTTATGTGTTTTAAATGTTTTCTTTTCTGATCTACAGTGACCCCAAAACACCAATAAGACATCTAAATGTCACGGTACAAAGTGGCATCTCTCAGAATTAACTTCAGAAAACCACAGATGCATTTCACCACATTAAATTTTAAAAAATTATTTCAGTTGTTTGCTCAGTAGATCAACAAGCTTGGAGGGTCATTCACTTTTTTATCCTCTATTGTTCTTATCTTGATCTGCTTTGTACACATAGTCAATGAAGACTTTTTTTCTTAAAACACCAAACAGTAAAGATTACAGATGCTCCAGTTATACATTAGTCCTTCTGACAAGTCACACATTTCACCCTCGGCTTGTATTAAACAATGCTGAACACAGCTTATACAACACTAATGTACAACTTAGAGACAACAAAGAGATAAATAAATGAAAGTCACATAACTTGTTTTTAACCTCACAAATAGTATTAACTCCCATAACTCATTATTTTGTGCTTAATATAATTTACAATATTTTCTATACCCAACACTTGATTCCTTTGGGTTTGCTTTGATTGAATGGATCTGGTTCTCATGTATGTGAACAAAAACAGCAAAAATTAGTATCATACTTTCATGATTTTCAGAGGAACTTCAATGCTGTTTAATTCACTTGTAATTCAAGCAGTGCTAATTTAGTCTAATTGCTAAAATTACGGTTTGCTGGTTGCATGAGATTCTGTGAATAGAACATTCCTTCCCATGCCTTGGGTATCACTGTCATGGTGCACAAATCTAATGTGATGAACTGGAGTTCAAGTTCCATCATGTTCTGTTGGATGACATGCCAACAAAATATTTGTTCTCATAGTAGTATGAACATTGTATTCTAAAAAAAATGCACAAGCATTTTAGATAGTATCTCTGAGTACAGCAAGTTCCACCGTATAGTTCTTTGGATTTGAATATTTTAGAAACCATTGGTCAGCATTGGAAATACCAAATCTGATTTGACCTGCCATAATTATAATAAGTAACAAAGATCGTATGCATAATGTCAGTGTAAAATCTTGAAATATACTCATAACTGACAGTGGATCACTGTGACAAGTCTACATTTTTACATCTATGTGCATGATTAACTGTGACTGGTCTTGTCTTTCTTCCATATAATTAAATATTCAGACACATATATACTATAAAATTACTTGCATGCAGGTAAACTACATACAGTACATGCTCAATGACAAAGCAGCTCTGATGAAACATGTCATTAACACACACATCACACATATTCTTTTCAGGAAATGCAAGTCTGTATCTGTGATCAGGACTTTGTAGTTGATTACCAGGAGAAGCATGATTACAGCAAATCAATATAGCAATTTTCATTAGGACAACAGATATTTTTATACTTTCATGGCGCAAAATGTTCCTATTCACATTCTTTCTTAATCTTTAAAACGATGTGAACAATTACAGGAACGCAACGATAGGCAGTACTATTCAGTTCGCTGTAGGTCCGCTTATGCAGGTGTTATGCTGGAATTGCATAAAACAGATCTTAATAGCACCGCTTTCATAGAAATTAACTGAATGTCATAAGCTTTTCATATCTAACGCTCTTTCTGCAACTCCTCACAATCTTTTTAAAGCATAACCAACATATTAAACTCCCAGGTGCCGAAGGCTGAAAGATTTACTGCCATGCTCTTAAAAGCCTTACAGCTATATTCTGGAAAATACACTAGAAATGTTTCACATTCTGGTTTAACTCTTCCTGGGTCACCTGAGGTCACAGACCTCTAATTTTAAATAATGAAAGTGCAGAGATTACATAAAAACCATAGGACGTTCTGTTTCTCATGGTGTGACCCTGGCATGTGAGAGGTTCTCAGATCGAAAGGACTGTTAAGCTCTAGGCTGAGACCAGAACAAATCCGCTGCCTGAATTTATTTGCACTGCCTTGGGTGTAAAGTCATTCTAGCATGGCTAAAGCTAATGATTAGAGACACAAAGGTGAACACTAGAACCAAACTGGTCTTGCACAGGGAGTGAAAATACATATTTAAATGTGTGTGTGTGTGTGTGTGTGCGTGATATATATATATATATATCAGAATGGTTAAAACACACAGTTTTGATACAGTAATACTGATGTGACAGGTGTTTAAGAGTATTTAGCTTCAAATGCCACTTAACCAATTATAATCAAGCACCGGATCTATTCCATTTATACATGGAAATTATAGATAAATATACAGTAACTAATCACATTAATGCAGAGTGTTAGGCATATGTGGTTAGAACTCAGCAGTACTGCATGCACAATTACCCATATGTGCACTCACCCGCTGAGAGCCCACCTCAACCTACAGCAACCCCTGCTTCTGCTCTTCCTCTACTGAGAGGAACTGCACGAAATGGCTCACTGCTATTTATAAATGTTGGAAAGGCGCCTGTAACATAGCAACAAAAACAACCTTTTACTGTTGGCGAGCTGAAAAACCAGAATGCAGCAGGGTCAGGAGGTAAGACTGGGTGTGGCCACATCGAGGAAGTGTCTGATAGACTGGGAAGTTCGAGAAAAAATGGGAGATATCCTATTTCCACAACACGGGGAAAGGAAAACACGAACACAATAAAAAGACTGACCTTGTTTCATTAGCTCTGACAGAGCTGAAATATCCTTTCATGCCTTGTACACATAAATGAATGCCCTTGTTTATTTCTTATCCTTAATGGATCGCCCGAGTCTGTGCAATGAGCAAAACATTAGATGTAATTATTAGATATGGCTTGAGTATGTTTCAATTGATTGGCAAAACAAAAGGGAACCACTTAATCTGTCCCCATGGGCAGGGGAAAATCTATATGCAACAGTTTGAAATTAATAATGAAAATCAAATAATGTACGTGAAAGGCTGAAGTAAAGGCGCATTCATAATGTATGTCCACACACACACACAGCCTTTTATGAAGTCCATTCTCGTCTTTAAATGTTGGAAATTTATTCATTGCTCTTTCATTTCAGAGTGAGACAAATATTGGTAAAGACTCTGAGAACGGCACTGTTGATGGTACATTCCCACCACAGGTCGACTCCTGAGAAATGAAGTGCTGTTTATTTATTGATAGTCCTATTTATTCTCATCTACGTCAGTTAATCATGACCGCTCCTGTCATTCTCATAAAACGCATTACAGATTCACACTTAGTGTGTGACTGCTGCTCAGTCTAGCCCCTCCTCTAATTGGGATGTGAATTATTTTAGTGCAATTCCATCAATTCTTTTTCTCCCATGACTATTTTAATCTCTGAGGGATACAATGCCTTTATGGGAGCTCTACGGAGAGTAAATGCCAAGGTTTTTGGAACACTGTCCAGTGCAAATAACTCATTGAACACTATGGTTTGTACAATCTGCAAGTCACCATAACATTAAAATTGACTGTTGCAGTTTTTTTTGTATAATTTATTTATTGTTATCATACATTTTTTTTAATGCATGTGCCCTTGTAATCCTTAAACCAAAAAATTAATTATAAAAATTATATATATATATATATATATATATAATATTCAGTAGATGTCACTCAAATGAGATTGCAGCAATTATTAAATAAACAACAATTCCCCAAACGCCTTGCAATTTTCTTCTAATAAGCAATATTTAATTCAGGCACACAGACAAATTTCATGCAAATTTTAAATGGTTAAAAAACAGCATACTATTAAAAAATAGCTGAATCTGCTATAATCTGATACAACTGGGAAGGGAAATGGTCATAGCTTTGATTCTTATCTAGAGCTGGGGTTTTTTAACTACACCCGTTTGGAAAATGAGCTTAAGCAATAGGGTTAACTAGTAGCTAAACAAGATAAGCACACATTTGTCCACAGTGCACTTTGTGTATTCTAAAAATAAAATTTTTGAGCTAAGAGGAGTCTGTTATTCCAATTTGATGGGCTTGGAAAGGGCTACCTAAACAACACTAAATACAGGTGGTGTTTGTTGACTTTAGGTAAAGCTTCCATGTAGAAACACCCAGTCGTTACATGGTGTTCACTGCCTAGGGTGCTGTTGAAAGAATTTAAGGACAATCTACCTTCAACATAGTCAGTGAAGGAATGCTTTCACTTTATGTCCAAATGCATTGCCTGTGATACACAGAAGAAACATTGCATCTTATTGAGCAGAAAACAATAAAAAAAAAAACTTTGTACAATCATAACCGTTGTTTGACTATACCAATGTCATTTCCTTGCCAGAAGCAATACCTCATCACAATATAATAGGGAAATTAGCCTGATTTTTATCTTTTTCATATAAAAGTATACAGAGAATGAATGAGTGTCCCAACTCTTATCCAAGAGCGGATATTTCCCAGGTATCCTGAGAGAATGGGGGAGGAAATGACTCGACCATCTGTCTGCTACCCCAGCACATTTACTTATATATCTCTCAACAACTGTTGGAGAAACTAGGGCAACTCTGTGACACCTCACACTTGTTTATACTGTCTTTTCCTTTCCTGCTTCGGCCCATTACTGTGCTCATCGTGGCCCTACCCCCACTGCCATGCATTCAACCACCCAAACAAGTTTTGCTATCTGTATTTTGTCTGTTTCAGGGTATAAACTGCTTTCCCCTTTATGATGTACAGTAATTCTTTGACATCATTGTTTCATTCCGTAAATGTGACCTCAGAATCATTCATTCCTGCCTGACCTCTTACGATCACTTGTCTCTGAAAATGACTCCTTTTAAAAGAATGTAAAAAGTTCACCATGTACGGTGACAAATTATTTCAATACAATACATTATAATTGTAACATAAAAAATTAAGCGATTTTATCCATTTATGTAGTTCAAGCACATAAGAATGGAAAGCTTGATATCAAGGGCCAGAAGCTGAACTAGGTTGCAATGCTTTTGTTCACTCTGAATAGGCAATGCATATTAATGTGTCCTTTGATCTTCAATATCACTAGCACCTTCACTTAAAAGCCTTATAAGGACCAGACATAAGGATTGCTACTGAGCCCATTTCATAACTGTTAATGTCAAACCCAGCTCCATACAGTATAATAAAGTCAGCTGACAGTTTCAAGGTTCTGGCAACAAATGATACAGTGCTTTTGAAATAGGTATGCAGTTCACAAAAGCAGTGAGTAATGCTGCATGAATGACTGAGTAAATGTGCTTACGGGTTTTCCTGTAGATAACCTCTGTCTGTCCAATACAACCCAGCTGCCTCTCATCCACACACGCCATCACCCTATAAGGTGCTGATAAGACTGGACGAGGAGAAAACTCGTCAGAGGCAAACAGTGACATACAAAACAGGTGCAGACAGACATTTATAATAATAAAGAATATGTGTGTATGCATATGTGCATGGGATTTTGCACGTTAAATTTTAGGATAATTTGCCTGGTTCTCTCTGACAAGACAAGAGGCAAGTTATTGTTACTGCATTCTGTTTGATGGAAATTGCACTTTGGGCACTCAAGTGGTATACAACAATCCTTCATTCAAATGCCAGTAATTGCAGTGTTTTAGGTAGGCGGGCCAAAGGTGATTAATTATGAAGTTCATTCATAATTGTTGATTTGTTATGGAACATTAGCTTTCCGAAATTATAATACATTAAAAAAAATTAAAAATAAAACCAATTTAATATTTTCTTCCCACCTGCAACTGTCTAATTCATCATCTTACAAACAACTTCTCTTCTCTAGGGCATTTCCACATGCTCCTCCTCTCTGTGAGGAATTCAACTATGAACGCCTACAGCGAAACACAGCCCCTATGATGTTGAGCCAATACATACCAAGTCAATTAGAACCAACATGAAAACACCGCTCTCACTGTAGTATTCACTGGCGGCCATGTCTCCATAGAGCACATTCTGGAAGACCACTTTATAACTCTGCCAGCCAGCATCTGGATTTCCTGATGACAGTGGTGTTGGAAATGATTTATTATTTATCTGGAAGATCACAGAGATATAAAGAAAATAAACAGCTGATTCCAAAGAATCTGTCCAAATAGATTCAGCAGTGAGACTGGTTACGATTACTTATACAACATATACGGCTTGTTTAGTCCTGCTCAACAGGGAGTGAAGCCAACTGTAACAATGATAAGGTCCCAAAAATCATATAGTGGACACTGAAAGTATTCAGACCCCCTTAAATGTTTCACTCTTTGCAATATTGCAACCATTTGCTAAAATCATTCAAGTTTTGTCCTTATTAATGTACACACAGCACCCCATATTGACAGAAAAACAAAGAATTGTTGACTTTTTTGCAGATTTACTAAAAATGAAAAACTGAAATATCACATGGTCTTAAGTATTCAGACCCTTTGCTGTGACACTCATATATGTAACTCAGGTGCTGTCCATTTCTTCTGATCATCCTTGAGGTGGCTCTACACCTTCATTTGAGTCCAGCTGTGTTTGATTAGGAAAGCCACACACCTGTCTATATAAGACCTTTCAGCTCA